>AP025101.1:298026-336589 GCA_036186865.1 Eustoma russellianum | reverse complement strand
GCTTAGGACTGTGGTATGATAGAAACGCTAAGTTGGAATTACACGCATATAGTGATGCTGATTATGGTGGTTGCAAATTAGATAGAAAATCCACTAGCGGTACTTGTCAATTCATAGGAACCAACTTGATTTCTTGGTTTTCTAAAAAGCAAGCTAGTGTAGCTCTTTCTACCACTGAAGCCGAGTATATCGCTTTGAGTTTATGTACTACCCAAATACTTTGGCTTAAACAGCAACTTAGTGATTTTGGCATTAAAATGAATAAGATTCCAATTTTCTGCGATAGCACAAGTGCAATCAATCTTTCACGGAATCCGGTGCTTCATTCTAAGGCCAAACACATTGAGGTGCGATATCACTTTCTTCGTGATCATGTTCAAAATGAGGATATAGTGATAAACCACATAAGAACTGATCATCAAATCGCTGACATCTTCACCAAACCCCTTAATCAAGCCACTTTTGAAAACTTACGAGCCAAATTAGGAATGATGACTTACGATACCATTGTATAGTTCTATCTTTTGCATGATTTGCAAAATAAAGGGGGAGATAGAATAAGAACATGATTTTAGTTGGTAAGTCATGTTTTAGTTGGTAAGTCATGATGAATCATATGCTAAGTTTTTATTGGTATAAATTTTGGAGCATAGGTTAAGGGGGAGAGTATGAGTTGCGGGGAGCGAGCATACTATTTAAAAGTTGAAAACATAGTTGAAAACATTTGGTTAAACTTTTGGTTATAAGTTGTGACATTAAAATCATGTTAGGTTATTTTGAAAATCATCCAAAAGGGGGAGAATGTTGAGAAATATGTTTGGATAATTTTCAAAGTCATGATTTTAAGTGATGAATACTTAAAAATGTCACATATGGTGTTATAAATGAAAGAGTTGAATAAGTGAAGAAAAATGACACGATGTCTAGGGTTGTTAGAAATATTTTTCTAAAATGTGATAAAATAGTTGTTTTTATTTTTACATGATTTATATGTTTATCATGTTGTGATTATGTGATTTTTATGATGATAATATCTTGTGACTAATATGCCCTCGAAGTTTCTACAACTTACCAAAAAGGGCAAAAGTGGTATTTTGAGTTTTGTAGGTACTCGACATGGTGAATATGATTCAAGAAGATATTATCATCTTATTTATTATCAAGAAGGTGTTATTATATTTAATTCTGACCATCGGGGTCATTTCTGGAGTTTTATCTCACTAGGGGCATTTTGGTCATTTTACCCCCGAAGACAGTTTCGGTATTTTTACTCAAGGAATCTCTTGAGTATCTTATTATATTCATTCTGGAGTTCATTTAGTATATTCTTGAAGATTATTTGGTGGTTTTCTATTTTTTCTCTCATTTGATGATTTTATCGACGGTAGCGGGATATGTGACGGTATTCGATGTCACGTTCTATTTTCTCTTGAAGACTCTTATATATATGTTATTGGAGGTTCTTAATCATCATCTTTCAGAGATTACAAGGTGTCCTTGGTGCAAGATTCATCACAATATGTCAAGGAGAAATGGGAATTTTGATATATATGTTGACATAACCTTGTCAACTATTATTTGTTGATTTCTCCTCAAAAATCTGAGTTGGTATACATATACACAGCCTCCAAAACGTGATTATACAGGTGGAGATGATGTTTTTCTCATTTTATGAGTTGGAGACAAGAAGACAAACCAAAAGCAAGCTAGTTGGCAAAAGTTGCCAACTTGAAATTTCAAATTTGAATGTAATGGAGACAAGATTGTTGGAGATGATTATGGAGGTGTTTTAATTCAAAATTCTCAGCCATCACATGGTCTAAAAGTTGGAGGGAATATGCCATCAATTCACTCTATAAATAGAAGGCAAGGTGAAGAAGAGAAGACACACACTTGAAAGCAAAATTGAAGATTGTTGTCTTGCTATTCTCTTCTCATATTTTCGTTCATACTTTGTGTAGCTAAGGTGTTCCATTTCTTTGTTGTCCAGCTACACTATACACACCTTCTTGGTTGGATTTGTATGATTGATTAGCCAAATTATAAGGCTACATCAATAGGTGGTAGAGGTGTTGTAACCAAGAGTTGCATAGAAGTGATTATCCAAGTCTTGAATAGGGTTGGTGTATAACCCAAGGATCAAGCTTGGTCTTGTTGTAAGGTGTTCATTTGATAGTGAAATCCAAGGAAAGGTGTTCCTTGGGACTGGAGTAGGTCACATTGACCGAACCAGGATAAATTCTCGGTGTTCTTCTCTTGTTTCTTTATTTCTGTTTTCTGCCCGTTTTTGACTGCAGTTTTCACACAACTTCTCACAATTTGAAAAAATAGCTAAACATTTTCAAAATTCGTGATTTTTGGTGGAGTTATACTTCAGACTGTTAGCTTTCATTTGCAACAAGAATCACTTGATTTGAGCAAGGGAAAGTTAGTCTTTCAGTCTTTGCAAGATAACTGCTCCAATCTGGCTGCAATCTGACCAGTTTTGAGAAAACTTAAATTCTGTATTTTTCAAGAGTTGTTAAGGTCAGGGCCTTTTGGAAACTTCATCTACACATCCTAAGGAGTGTTTTGATATAAAGATCAACCTTTTTGGTTGAGTATTCAAAGAGAAACGTTTTGCAAAATCAGCAACATTCTGTCCAATTCTGTCCAGATTGACCATCTGAATCTTTTTATTTATTTGAAGGGCAAACGATCTTATTTTGTCTGATTTTTGGATAGAGTCTTGTTAACTCATTGAAGTTAAATTCTGGAAAGTTTCATAATTTTTGGAGTTGTGTACAATTATTTGTGAATTTTTGAAAAACGGGTTCTGAATCTGAGGTGGTTTCAGATTCTGTTTTCAAAGGGGATTTTAACAAAGGGTTGTAGTGTAATTTCCGCTAACCACTATTCACCCCCCCTCTAGTGGTGTTTATTGCAGGTGCACGGTCCAACAAATTCCATGCTGCAAGAAATAATAAGCTCATCCATCCAGGTGTTGCGATAGTCTATTTGCAGTACTTCATTCGCATCATAAGCGCGGTGCTTTACCAGCTCTACAACTATCTTCTTCCCCAAAGTTGTTGAAGTGGATGATGCTAAACGAGACAATGCGTCAGCTCTCTTGTTGGCAGACCTGGAGATATGTTCGATGCTGAAGTATTCAAATGCCTGTCCGAGCTGTAGCACTTTAGTCAAATATTTTTTCATATTTTCTTCTTTGGCTTCGTAATCCCCATTGACTTGTGAAACAATTAACTGCGAATCACTTCGGGAGATGATTCGTTCCGCCCCCAATTTTCTCGCAGACCTAGTCCTGCTATGAGGGCTTCGTATTCTGCCTCGTTGTTAGTCGATTCAAAATCAAATCGCAAGGCGTACTCAAATTCTTCTTGGTTGGGGTTGATGATTAGGAGTCCTGCTCCAAAGCCATCCTTGGAGGAAGACCCATCCACGTATAACGTCCACTCAACGACTGGCTTGACATCTTTCAACGGATATCCCTTCAGCCAAGAAATCTGCTAGAGCCTGGGGTTTGATGGAAGTTCTTGATTTGTATTGGATGTCATATTCCGCGAGCTCTACAGCCCATTTAGCAGCTCGGCCCGATGTGTCCGGCCTTGATAAGATTTGCTTCAAAGGCTGATCAGTGACCACTATGATAGGATGGCCTGCAAGTAAGGCCTGAACTTCCTCGCTGCCACTACGAGTGCCAAGACTATCTTTTCAGCATTAGGATATCTTACTTCGGGCCCATGCAAAATTTTACTGGCAAAATATATGGGCCTTTGTACATTATCCTGCTCCCTGAGCAGCACTGCGCTAACTGCCTCTTTGCATGTTGATATGTATATATACAGCTCTTTCCGGGTATAGGCGAAGTAGAAGACATTGGTACTTTAGCCAAATGGGATTTCAGCTCGTCGAAGGCTTTTTGACATTGTTCATCCCACTGGAAAGCTGTCTTTTTCAGGACCTGGAAGAGAGAAGGGACCTCTCCGCATATTTGGACAGGAATTTGCTCAGTGCAGCTATTCGACCAGTCAACCTTTGCACCTCCTTTACGTTCCTAGGGGGGTGCATGTTTTGTAAAGCCTTAATTTTAGCAGGGTTTGCCTGCACCCCATCTTTGGAAACCATATACCCCAAGAACTTTCCAGTGCGTACCCCAAACGTGCATTTTTCGGGTTTAATCTCATGCGTGAGTCTCTCAGCACAGTAAAAACTTCCCTTAAATTTCTGATATATTGATCAAGCGTCCTAGTCTTGATCAACATATCGTCAATATAGACTTCCATTATCCGGCCAATTTGTTCACTGAATAGGGTATTGACTAGACGTTGATATGTGGCCCCCGCGTTTTTCAACCCGAATGGCATAGTTACATAATAGTAAGTTTCTGATTCAGTTATAAAAGCAGTCTTTTCTTGATCCTCTAATGCCACGAGGATCTGATGATAGCCTTTGAAGGCGTCCAAGAAATCAAAGATTTCATGTCCAAGTGTTGAATCCACTAGCCTGTCAATTTTTGGGAGCGGATAACAATCTTTTGGACATGCTTTGTTGAGATCGGTGTAATCATACATCCTCCACGACTCGTCTTGTTTGGGGACCACCACTGGGTTAGCCAACCAGATTGGAAAAAGCACTTCCACAATAAACTTTATGGCCAGCAATTTCTTAACTTCCCCTTCAATGACTTTGTTCCGTTCTGGTGCGAAATGCCTCTCTTCTGCTTTATTGGCTTTACCAGAGGATCAACATTTAGCTTATGCTTAGCCAAATATGGAGGTATCCCAGGCATATCTTTCGCAGTGCATGCGAAGATAATTTCAAATTCTCTCAACAGATCCTGTAGCTGAGTTAGTAATTCGGATGGCATCCAAGTCCCAATTTTTATAACGTTTTCCGGTCTGCTTGGATCAAGGATGAAATCCTGCACTGCATCATCCGACTGTAAACGTTCCTCGTCTGAGGGTACCAGTTCATCAAGATTGACTTGCTGAACTGATTCACTCCCTTGGTGGCAATGGCGTAGCAATTCTGAGCTACTTGTGTGTCACCTTGGATTGTTGCCAGCCCCATAGGGTGGGAACTTCATGCTAACGTGCAAGGGTGATACAATGGCCTCTAATGCCACCAAGGCTGGACGACCCAATATGACGTTCTATGGAGATACGTCCTTGACAACCAGAAAGTCTATCCATATGCACCGATAAGCAGGAGGTTTACCAAAACTGCAGCTGAGTGTGACCAGACCTGCCGGCCGTACTGCAGCTCCAGTAAAACCATACAACGACGAGGTAACTGATTTCATCAAGGAATCGGGTAACCCAAGCTGCTGATAGACTCGATAAAACATTATGTTTACAGCGCTGCCGGTGTCCACAAAAACGCGTCGGACCTGTACCACTCTATCCGGAGGAAGGTGCACACATAGCTCAACCACCAAACCTGTGTTATTGGAGTCCAGGGGAATGGGGTCTTCTGGACCGTAAGTCAGCTCTCTCGCCATCTTGGCCCTTTTGGCTGATGGCTCTAATGTGGTTCCTGAGGAACTAGGTGCTCCCTGACCCGAATGAGGTGGGCCCCATTGTATGTATAATAGCATTGACTTGGGGCTGTCCTGCAGCCCCACGCCTCCCCTGCTCTCCATCATCCTCATTTCTGCGGTGCCGGGGTGGAGATTCTGGGCGGCATTTGTCTTTCTGGGGATCCCTGTGATAATCCTGGCGGTTGTTCAGGCGTAATCGGGGTCATAAAATTGTTTTAAAAATGCCCCTGTTCGATAAGTCGTTTGATAGCCTGAGCCAGTTGCCTGCATTCCTCAGTATCATGCCTGATATCTCTATGATAGTGGCAATAATATTTAGGATTTCTCTTCATCTTAAGCCCGTTCATAGGTTCTGGTTCTGTTTCAGACCCTCTTTTCCATGACGGTCAAAATATATTGTTGTGAAGCCAACAGTGGCAAGCCCTCCCACCACCTTTATCTTTACCGCCCATACGATCATACGTGCTGCGCCGATCACGATTTTTTCTCTCGTGGCGCCGATCTTCCTTCTTCGAGCTGGATCGGCTTTCTTGCCGGGCTGAATGCTCGGCATCTCTTTTAATCTGTTTGCCTCTTCTCCTCGGGCAAATTGAGAGCCTTCTCCAGGCATTCTCTCAAGGTGGTAGGTCCCTCTTCAGCTAGTTGTGAGAAGAGGCGACCCGCCCTTAATCCATTAATAAAGGCTGCGGCTTTAACGCCTTCATTTCTGTCACTAACCTGTAGTGATTCATCTAAAAAGCATTGCATGTATTGTAACACGGGTTCATCTGGTCCTTGCCTCAGGGTCATTAGATGGGATATTCTTCACAAACGGGGTGTTGGACACAAACTGCGACTTAAACTTTTGTGCCAGCTGTTTGAAAGACTTCACAGATTTAGATGGAAGCTCTTGGAACCATCTTCTGGCCTTTCCCCTCAAATACAGAGGGAAAGTCTTGCAACGCACGGGTCTGGGATGTTTTTCAGACTCATTGCAGTTTGAAACTGAAAGAGATGGTCCGTTGGGTCTGTGGTTCCATCATAGGTGTCCATCTTTGGCACCTTAAAACTGTCGGGTGCCAAGTATTCGGCTATATCCCAGGAAAAAGGACTGTCCTGGACTGCCTGCACAAATTCTTGCTTGTGCTCTTCGTAGTAAACCCTCGGCCTGCGAGGAACTTCTTCGTCCCTAGGGACGCTTTTTAACGATTTCGACCTCACACTTAAGTGAGGTCTGGACGTATGCTCTGACTCCTCAGCTGGAGCCTTGAAACTATGTCTTCTAGCATCCGCCATGAATCCTTTATGCGGCCTAGAAGAGTGGCCTTGTGATACTTCTCTCTGAGGAGGGGGTGGATCAACCTCCATGTTTTGCACCTCCGGCTGCTTGCCTTTGAGATGCCGTACCATGGCTTCGAACATTTCCATGTTCTCAATAACGTATTTATTGTTTTCTCTCTTATTTCCTTTGAAGCTTCAGGGACAGGATCAGGGTTAGGCATAGGCGATTCAGGTACCCGAGAAACTTGTTCTAAGGCGGCGACGAACGTAACCATGCGTCGCGGTGGGTTGGATGACTCACCCAAACCTTCTCGTCCACCTTTTGTCATAAATGATTGTTGGCTGTTTTGAGTTTGAACCTTTTACTGGGTTAAGGGACTAAAGAGGCCCTCCTTCTAGCGCCAAATGATAAAGCCAGATCTTTACCAGGGGTCTAGAGACCTCGAAATGCTTCCGTCAGTTAACGTGAAAGATTTATTAACTGGGATTGAGAATGTATAGGGTGGATAGCGCCAAATGATCTTTACAAAGAAAAACAGATCAGAGGTCCTGGGGGGTTGGCCCCGGGAAAAAACCCTCCGACGCTCAAGTCAGTTTGGGCCATATCTCACTGAGATTATAGTAAAAGGGGCGAGTTAGATTTTCTCACAGTACTTGCCGAGGAGCAGAAGGATGAGTACTCTTCGAGTCCAAAAAAGTCCCCCCTTCCCTCTCTTGGTTGGCTTGTCTTTATAGACCTTTTCATGCTTTCAGCTTTTGGAAGCGGCGCTGTGGATAAAGACGCTTTACTAGGGCAGAAGCCTAGGTCGTTGTAGGTCTGCTGATATGACTACTAGTCTGGCTGACGTGACTAATAGGCCGGCTCGGTTGATGTAATCATCAAGCCGACTGTTGTAACTTAGCGTGTTCAGGAGAAACACCTAGCTACAGTCACTTTATTTAAGACGCATCTTTGTCCGAGAACCCTAGCAAAGGTTATTGCACTCGATTCGTTTTGGCGTGGTACACGGCTGAACTTAGTCGAAATATACAGTTAGGTCCTGCCGAAGTGTGCGGTTTGGCTTTGCCCGTGAAAATGGTCTATAAGTGCAATATCCAGACATTGAATGATGTTGATGCCGAAGTGCCCATGTTGACCTGCTGAGGTGCTGCTGAGGCTGGACAGCCATTCTTAAGCACTGAACTGCTGAACTGCAGTACTTTGTATGCTGGGCTATTAGGATTAATCCGTTGACTGTTAGTGACTAACAGACGATCCAGTTATGGTTTATCACTTGGCCCCCAGATTTTGTGTGGCTGAGCTGAACTGCGAAGGCGGACAAATCTTTGCTCTAAAAACTCATGACGTGACCACCCTTTATTAACCGCGGTGGTAATTTCCATTTTCAAGGTGAGCGTAATTTCGACACCTCATTATTACTTTTTTCTGCGGTTTCCATCCCCCTAAGGGAGGAAATTCGTAAACTTCTGCCTCTTCGTATTTCAAATGAAAAGTTGTGGCTTTTTTGTTTTCTCTTCTCACTGATAAATAGCAACAAGTTTTCTGATTAATTTTTTCTTCTTCCCTTATCTCCCTCGACCGATTATTCTGATGTTTCGTTGAAATATTTTCTTCTTCTTCTCCAAAGCTCTTTTCTTTCAGTCCAACTCTTTATTTTTCTGTAAGCTCCAGCTTGCTCATGGCTTCCGTTGTTACATCTCGTCCTCTTCAGACTCCCAAAACAAAATATACTCCTTCTCATCCCGGGACATGGAGGATGACATGAGGTCCAGTCCCCCCCGAA
This sequence comes from Eustoma russellianum, assembly GCA_036186865.1. Taxonomy (NCBI): domain Eukaryota; kingdom Viridiplantae; phylum Streptophyta; class Magnoliopsida; order Gentianales; family Gentianaceae; genus Eustoma; species Eustoma russellianum. The sequence continues at coordinate 328,006 of AP025101.1, read as the reverse complement.
ATATCTGAATCTGAAAGGGACAAACGCCCTTTACGGAGGTTACGCCTTACTAGCGGACCTTCTTCAATTGACACCCTATCTCCGCCCTTAATACCCCTACCATCTCTTGATAGGGGTTCTCCTTCTCCTCTGGTGCAGGCTTCACCCTGCATTTTGACTATGGACGACATCCCTCTTCTTTGTAATGAATTTAATATTGACATAGATATATTTTCCCTACTTCTGCCTCTTTCTCATCAATCTGCATACGACCCCACCCGTTGGGTATGAGGCAATTTACGATGAATACTTCAGGACAGGGTTCGATCTTCATGTTCCCGGCCCCCTTCTTCAAATTATTGATTTTTTATCAACTCAGACTTCCCCAAATCATGCCTAAAGGACTGAATTCATCGTCAGCTACTTACTCTACCTGAGAGCAGCTGAGGTCGATTTTGATTTGGATGTTTTCAGGGGGATGTTTGTGTGTAAGCACAAAGAGAGCTGGTATTACTTTAGCAGGAGACATCCTAATAAGGTAATAAACCATGCTATAAACATTCCCTCTTCTGTAAGAACTGGAAAGGGAGGTTCTTCTTTATCAAGGCCCACAGGGTTACCTGGGAAAACCCTATGGAGATCTGGCCCCCAGCAAATAATAAGAGGCCAAGCGAGAAGTTGTTGCAAAGAAGCCAATAAGTTGTTGCATCTTCCTCAGGCCGTAGACTGAAAAGGGTAAATAGGTCAGTCGTGAGGGCGGCTGATCCATACACATGGGGTCCCTTCATCAATACGAAACTCTGGGCTCCTCAGCCTTGGCTCAATCTTGGGTATGCCTACAGTTTTGTTCGTGTACCAACTGTCTTTGATGCCATGGAAATTTTCCAAATAATTTGTTGTTGCATTTTTTCAGGGAACTATGGTATCTGAGAGTCCCCACGCATCTGAAAAAATATCGGCTCCAAGAAGAGGAAGAGAGGAGATGAATCAAGCTTCTTCCTCTGATCAGCCTTCCTCTAAGGCTTTGCCTGCCCCCTCCGCTTACTCCCTCCCTAAAACAAGGATAAGGGAGAAACATTTTTCCGATGTTGCTGTTTATTCGGCTTACTTGGATTTAGTACTTCTAAACCAAGTTTTTATCGCAGCCAAAACTTCTGCTGATGCCCCCGCTTCCTTCAAAAAGTCCCTTCAACCCGAAACTCAAACCTCAAAGAAGAAAGCTTCTGGGTTCCAGCCCTACCCCCCATATCTAGGGCAAAGGCTGGAGGAAATACCAAAAAGACTACCCTCAGCCCAAAGGTCGTTATCAAGGCTCCTCAAGCCAAAGTGATTCCATCAACAGTATCAACCAAAGATGTCCCCACTCCTCAGGTACCTATTCCTGATTTAACCATGGCTACTCAGGCTAATGATTCAATCCCTGCAGCGTCAATTACTTTACAAACTTCATCAGTCCCAATTTCTACCCAAGAGGGGTGTTCATCCGGAATCTTAAGGTGTCCCTACTGGGGGGTGGGAGGTTACTTCAGGAGAGGCCTCCCCTCGTAATCCTTTTGGAAATGCCCTATAAGGGGAGCCTTCACATCAATTCCATCGAAGATGGAAAAAATTTGGTGTTTGGGATTACAGATACTGCTGGTCACCCTGGTGTGGCAAGGAAATTGGCATATTTACCTGTACTGCCTGTGGATGGGGACCTTTTTGCTCGCCAGGACTGGGATACTGCTCTTGACACCTTTTACACAAACATGTCCTTGGTAAGATCTTTTGTTTCATTTATTTGAGCTTCATAATCCTTTTCCATTAATTATTTGGATGATAAACTGATCATAATGATTGTTGTAGTATCGCGCTCAAGAATGTGATATGCTACACAGAGCTGAGGAGCTGTGCAGGTTGGTGGTAAAACTTTCGGAGGATAATGCTAGGCTGAAGAGGGCCAATGATACATTTGCTGAATTAGAAAAGCCCAATGATTCTAAGCTGGACGAGATGGATGCTGAGTTGAAATCGTTGAGGTCAAAAATGGACTCAACGCAATCGAGTTGGACTCCCTGAAGTTTGAAAATTCCAATCTGAAGAAAGGAAAAGAGGAGTCCGACACTCAGTTAGCAGTAGTTAATTCGTAGGTGGATGAACTGAAGAAAACAATCCTGACTTAGAGCTGGGATTTGCCAAAACCCAGGCTGAGTTGGTGTCCTCTCAGGAGGGACTCCGCCAGACTAAGCAGATCAGAAGATAAAGAGGATCTGGCCCAGCAGCTTGCAGCAGATAAGCAGATCAAAGATGTCCTGACTCAACAACTCGAATCAGAGAAGAAAAGGAAAACTGAGCTCATTTCTCAACTTGAGTCTCAAGCTGAAGAAATCAAAACGTCCGCAGTAGCTGAGTTCAGGAAATCTGAGTATTTTGAAGAAAACTTGATGAAGATGCAAGCCGCAGTTTTAGCCATGGACAGACTTGTGCAATTGACGCCTGCCGGGAATTCTATCCAGACTTAGATAAGGTTCACCCTGAGCTTGCTAAACTCCATAATTCCGAAGCAGAAGCTATATTCGAAAGGCTCCTCGATCAATTTCAAGAAGGATTGATCTCAGAAGAAGCTATCAGGGGGGAGAGGCAGTAGTGTAGGATTTTCTTTGTACTTTTTGCAATTGTAATAGATCATATACATAATGAAGTTATTATCTTCGACTTACTCTATGTCAGTAGTTTGCTACTTCAATAGTTATGCAAGTATTTATCTCTCGACTTGCTCTATGTCAATAGTTTGCTACTTCAATAGTTATGCAAGTATTTGTCTGCGACTTGCTCTATGTCAGTAGTTGCTACTTCAATAGTTGTGCAAGTATTTGTCTTCGCCTGCTCTATGTCAGTAGTTTGCTACTTCAATAGTTGTGCAAGTATTTTCTTCGGGCTTGCTCTATGTCAGTAGGTTTGCTACTTCAATAGTTGTGCAAGTATTTGTCTTCGACTTGCTCTATGTCTGTACGTTTGCTACTTCAATAGTTGTGCAAGTATTTGTCTTCGACTTGCTCTATGTCAGTAGTTTGCTACTTCAATAGTTGTGGAAGTATTTGTCTTCGACTTGCTCTATGTCAGTAGTTTGCTACTTCAATAGTTGTGCAAGTATTTGTCTTCGACTTGCTCTATGTCAGTAGTTTGCTACTTTCAATAGTTGTGCAAGTATTTGTCTTCGACTTGCTCTAAGTCAGTAGTTTGCTACTTCAATAGTTGTGCAAGTATTTGTCTTCGACTTGCTCTAAGTCAGTAGTTTGCTACTTCAATAGTTGTGCAAGTATTTGTTTCGACTTGCTCTAATGTCAGTAGTTTGCTACTTCAATAGTTGTTGCAAGTATTTGTCTTCGACTTGCTCTATGTCAGTAGTTTGCTACTTCAATAGTTGTGCCAAGTATTTGTCTTCGACTTGCTCTATGTCAGTAGTTTGCTACTTCAATAGTTGTGCAAGTATTTGTCTTCGACTTTTGGCTTCCGCCCATATGATTGAAATGCAGCTTATCCATGCTTTAGTTTGCTGATGACAATAATTTTTAGATAAAGTAAAACCTGTTACTTAATCCATTTAAGGGAAACGAATGAACCGCGACCTAGCTCTGTTATTGAACACTGCTTTACTCGATATTCAGCATCACTGGCAATAATTTACATTTTTTTTTGGAAAACCCCTCAGGCCTGCTGAGGTAGAACTTTTTACTGATGTAGAAGCCTTAAATGGGTGGAATGCCAAGTCCTTGGCAGAGTTTTACCCTCCAAGGTTTGTAACTTGTAATCCCCATTCGAGTGCACCTCTTCTATTCGATAAGGTCCTTCCCATGTAGGATTGAGAGCCCCAATGGGTGCTTGCATGACTTGCCTCGTTGTTACGTAATACCAAGTCCCCTACTTGATAAGATCTTGGTCGTACTCGGAAGTTAAGTATCATATTGCGCAATTAAATTTTTGTATTGAGCCATGCGGACACGGGCCCGATCCCTTTTCTCTTCCAGTTCGTCCAAATTTATCCGCAATTCTTGGTTGTTGATTCTGGCAGAGTAAGCAATCTGTTCGGGTAGAGCTGGAACCAATTTCGGCTGGGATGACTGCCTCAGTACCATATACCAAGGAAAATGGTGTTTCCTTAGTGGAGGTGGATGGAGTAGTTCGATATGCCCATAATACACTAGGGAGTTCCTCTACTAAACTTGCTCCCATCTGATATAAACGTTTACTGCAACCCATATCCTCAGGGTATTTCATTGGGTTCATATCCAACGTGTCAATTTCGACCCAAATATCTTGAAGGCTGTTCCAACAGGCTTCTAGCATGCCTTCCCCCCTGCTGGATATTGTTGGCCTTCCTGTGTAAATCGAAGAATTGTAAGGAGTCACCTCGAGATCCATAAGTGAGGGCCAACATATCCCAGAGGGCTTTGGCCGTTGGGTATCTTGAAACGTTATTTATCATACTGCCATCGACATTTTGCAAAATCCAAGTGAAGACGGAATTATCATCATGTTTCCACCGGGGGAACGTTGGATCAGTTGGTGGTGGTGGTGGGGGGGGTACCCCCGTATAGGTGGTATTGTCTCCCCTTCCCAGAATAGTTTGGTAATTATACGGGACCATAGTGAATAGTTATTGCCGGTGAGTTTAACTGTGATATGGAGGATTTTTCAGGTAATGGTGCTGGTTGTTGAGGTGGTGGGCTTAGGCTATCCTTGAGGATTTGAGTCACTTGAATGGCCGAATCTCCAGGGGTTGGACTGGCTGACGATTCTGGTTTGGATTCTTGTGGGTTTTGTGTAATTTCTGACATGGTGGGATTTTGCAGGTGTGGAATGTGCTGACGGCAAACTCAGATTATCTGAGTAATGATCAAGCCAATTTGCCGGAGGAATGGTATGTCCGCCGGATACTAGTCGGAAAAGTATATGTGGGCACTGATGAGAGTTTCTCTGAACCTATACTCAAAGATCTCACAATCAATTTGTAAAGTGAAGATCGTACTGCTCTAATACCATGTGAACGCAGTAGAGTAGATCTGGAAAAGTTGTATTTTTCACTCATGTTTTGTGCCATGCATATTGTCCTATATATATACGCTTCAAATCCTATACAATTATGGTAATCAATCAATCACTGAAATCACTCTAGCTAATTTACAGCAATCACTCCGAAGAAAGCAGGTCGAAGAAGTGGAGTTGAAGCGAGAATTTCAGAGGAAAAGTTTGCTAGTTTATATAGTTAGTTATTTTGTAATTAGCATGTTTAGTTATGTAGATTTTCAGTTGTATATATATTCAGAGACACATTGCATAGTTTCATTATGAGAAACGAGAAGAATCACATTTTCTTTAGTTTTGATTTCTTCTTTTTTTTCTTCTATTTTTCTACATAATATCAGAGCTTGATTTACTCCTTTAAAGTCGTAAGAGAGCGTAAATTCTGAAATTGCTCTTTCCAGTCCTCTCTTTGTTCATAATGAGAATCCTTTCATACTCTTGATTCAACCATCGCTGTTTGGTCATAATTTTCATTCCTAGAGCAGTTCTTTCGAATGGCGCCGCTTGTTGAAGGACGAACTTGGCTTCACACCTGGTGCAATTAAATAAAGCTATCTAACAGATGAGAATTTTGCTGCGAGGCATAGAAATGGTTGCAGAAATAAAATTCACTTTATATATTTTTCATGCCTTTTTTTCCACCCAATGCCCTTAATTTATAGAAGAATAGAGGGATTTGAAGTGTTATTTGAGTAGGCTGACGGGTGAGTTGTGTGCTTGTGTAAAAGGGCAACATATGTGTGTGTATGTATACGCTGGGGGTATGTGCAAGAATGCTAAAATACTCTATTTTACTCTCTGAACCTTTACCTTTGATGGTCCTCTAATATTTAGGACCTAAAGTTATTTTTTTAGATCTTGTTAGTTAAGACCCAACTTAACTAATTTTAAATTAACGGAACATACATAGTCTAATAGCACTTAAAATTTATATTTACACTAATTTCAGTTTTTTTCAACTTTGTCTTTACTCAAAATAAGTATCGCTAATTTCTATAAAACTAAATGATTGATAAAATTTCTAAATATCTACTTAAGTAAAATATAGTTATCTAGTTACTTCTTGAAATATTGGGCCGCTGCATAATATGTTAACGAGTCGACCTGAGCCGAATAATATGTTTTTGAATTTGGATTCTTTTAGTTAAACGAACTGTTTGGCTCGGTTCGTTTGTTGTAATGAGCTTCAAAATTTGTTCGAATTTGTCTCGAAAACACTATAACTCTTTAACGAGTCAAACAGTTCGTGAACAATTTAGTTCGTTTTAGTGAATGAATCTAATTAGGTGTCAACCTCGGTTCGTTTAAATAAAATTAACGGACGAACTCGAATCAAATACGAATCAAACTCGAACTGTTCCGTTTGCTTAACAACCCTAGGTTCTACTCATGTTTCGAAATATATCTTTTTAACTAATAATAACATCTATCTTAGATTTTGATTAGTATCCCATTATCTAGAACTATGTTGAAAAAGACATTATATGTATGCTTGATCTCGAACTATTTTGTCTAAGGACAATTAGACTTTGTGGTGAAAAAAAGTTGCATGATGTATGATGAGTGTGTAAATCTTATATAGTGTCTGTCACGTACGATACGGATATGTGGTAGGGCCAAAATTTTTTTAGTTTTCTTTATATTGGTCAAAAGATACCATAATTTTGTATGCCACTAGTTATCAATTAGGGTTAGCTAATGAATCGAATTATTTACGAACAGTTTTAAGTTTGACTCGTGTTTGGTTTAAATTCGTTTGTCATTTGTAATTAAACGAGCTCAGTTTGAATAAAACTATAGACTTGTTTACTTAACGAGCCAAGTCACACCAGGCCAGGTTCAGCTTGCTTAAGAAGATATAATATTATCGAGCTGAACTCAAACAAACCTGTAGACTCAATCTACCTTGTTAAACTTATCAAACCAAACTTAATCAGCTTGATTAGGCTCGTTAACAGCCTTGTTCTCAGTATAATTAACCATTAAAACTACAATACGTCAAGACAAACCATTTTTTTTTTCTTTTTTTTACATCTGTTACATTTAAAGATCCGACATAATCAAGGTTACTCATTAAAATTTTTAGGTTCCAAATATAAACAAGATATTGTAACCCAAGTTGCCGATTCATAGCTGTGGAGTTTTTCATGTAGTGTCACTCATTTTGCCCACAAATGATCATAACCTAAAACAATAGGTATCTTTTGATACGACAAATAACGACCCAGTTGGTGTTGCGTTAAGATCTTCTCACCGCAAAAGCATCACTTCACTTCTCATCGCACGACACGTGGCAGGAGAGAGATGTAGTTAGGCTAGATGAAGGTCATCCGCATCTAACTTCACCACCCCCTACCTGCTGCCACGTGTCAGACGGTGAAGAATGCGATGAAGATTTTTGCGGTGAGAGGATCTCATCTCCTTTGTGTTATATGAAACACTCACTTTTATCTTCCCGATGCGAAGATGAACAGTGGAACATTTACAAATTAGACCCGAAGTCCTCTCTATAAACTTATCCTGAATAAGGGAAGGACAACACAAGGTGTGAAGACAAAAAAATCTTTACATAAAAAAAGAATGATGTGATGATATATAAGTATGACTTAAATGTTAAATATAAACAATTCCTTTTTAGACCATTAAGCATGAGAAACCGATTCAATTGATATTCAATAATACTTATCAATAGTGACTTCAGCCGACCTGAAGCCGTATAAAATCCCGGAATCGGCTCAACAATGTTGAGTCTTGCACAAGGTATAAAAATTCCTTCCCCACTTAAAAAAGATTTGGGAATGCTTGCTCACTTCATTCTTGTTATTCTCTTCACATCTTTTGAGTGACTTTTTTTTTTCCCTTGTTGGCTATAGTTCTGGAAAGTTTATATTACACACCTATGTACGACTGATATCATCGTCGAATTCTAATAATCGTATTTTTATTTATTTATTATTAACGGTGCATATTAAACATTCGTTTTTGTGTGATATTCTGATATCTTGTAACATGTTTGATGGCAACTTGGGTATCCTAATTAAAGAACATTATCAGACCTCTCTCTTAGACCAAATATGCCTTACGAAATAAAATACATTTATATATTTGGTGTATGAGTCTACATATCATACATATTATAGATAAAACAAACCCAACATGGTTTAAATTAGAAAACAGGAAAACGCATTATCAAAAGATTTCCTTTTTGATGATATGAAGACTTGTTGAGGGATAAAAGGGACAACGTCAAAGAATGTAAAAATACCAAAGGAAACCAATTTTCCATTACTAGTACTGTTGCAACAGATAATAAGCAGAAGTATCTATATCAGAATCTTTTCCTTACATCAAGTCTTTGAGCAAGAAAAGGAAAATACATGTGCACGAGAAACATAACGTTGGCCTCACCAAACGAAAAGAGAGGCCAGTTATTTGAACACACTAGTTATTACAAAAAAAACACCATGCATATATATGATAGTATAAGTTATAGTTAGATATTTGCGAGAATATATAGTCCATTGACGCTCCAAACCTTATTCTTAAATGAACCACGTCTAGTGATCCAACTCGCAAACACCTTTGACTCATTTTCAGTTGTCAACGCAGATGCCCCCAACACAGTCACAATTGTTGGGACATGTTCCTTCGACGCAAGCCATTCCACAATGAGACAAATGAAGCTTCCTGTGATCTGAGGAAACCAACCAACTTTTGCGGCTTGTATACGAATCCGTATTGGCTTTCACCACCACTGCAAAAGTGTGGGTAAGAAAACTAGGTAATTTGTTGATAACCACGAACATGGCATTACAAAGTAGACAAATTTTAACATGGACATAGAGCACTATGTTCCAAGACCCTTATCGATTAAATTACATAGTGGAGGTTGTCATGCATCGAGATGGAGGTTCGAGTTTAGAATTCGGAGATTACTATAAACTACTATATAAAGTATCCTGATACCGATAAAAAAAACATTGGAAATATGAATAGTAACATAATGTGTTTAGAACTACAGCTAACTAGTGGAAAATGAGAGACTCACCAGAGGTGATGAGCAGAACAAGAATGAAGTGAGAAAGCATCCCCATGTCTTCTTTCCAAGTGCCCCAAGAAACCTGTGATTTACTGTGCCTTCCTTCTATGACTTGAGAGTCAATTTATAGAAAGAATTCTACATCTAATTTTCAAGATGATGTTGCATAAAACACCGATATATTAGTTTTTAAAATAGCTAATACCAAAACTTAGCTCCACTCCCTACATGTGATTATTTTAAAATGTCAAACATAGCTATCACCCTGACGTAGGAGTATTCTGAAATGGGATTGTTAGTGGGGGAGGGATCTCCTCACCCCACTTTTCCTCACCCCACTCATGACCACACGACACGTGGCAACAGGTAGGGGTGGTTAGGCTAGATGAGGGTCATCCGCATCTAACTTCACCACCCCTACCTGCTGCCACGTGTCGCGTGGTCATGAGTAGGGGTGAGGAAAAGTGGGGTGAGGAGATCCCATCCCCCACTAACAATCCCATTTCAGAATACTCCTACGTCAGGGTGATAGCTATGTTTGACATTTTAAAATAATCACATGTATGGAGTGGAGCTAAGTTTTGGTATTAGCTATTTTAAAAACTACTATATCGGTGTTTTATGCAACATCATCTTGAAATTAGATGTAGAATTCTTTCTATAAATTGACTCCCAAGTCAAAGGAAGGCACAGTAAATCACAGGTTTCTTGGGGCACTTGGAAAGAAGACATGGGGATGCTTTCTCACTTCATTCTTGTTCTGCTCATCACCTCTGGTGAGTCTCTCATTTTCCACTAGTTAGCTGTAGTTCTAAACACATTACGTTACTATTCATATTTCCAATGTTTTTTTTATCGGTATCAGGATACTTTATATAGTAGTTTATAGTAATCTCCGAATTCTAAACTCGAACCTCCATCTCGATGCATGACAACCTCCACTATGTAATTTAACCGATAAGGGTCTTGGAACATAGTGCTCTATGTCCATGTTAAAATTTGTCTATTTTGTAATGCCATGTTCGTGGTTATCAACAAATTACCTAGTTCTCTTACCCACACTTTTGCAGTGGTGGTGTGAAAGCCAATACGGATTCGCATACAAGCCGCAAAAGTTGGTTGGTTTCCTCAGATCACAGGAAGCTTCATTTGTCTCATTGTGGAATGGCTTGCGTCGAAGGAACATGTCCCAACAATTGTGATTGTGTTGGGGGCATCTGCGTTGACAACTGAAAATGAGTCAAAGGTGTTTGCGACTTGGATCACTAGACGTGGTTCATTTAAGAATAAGGTTTAGAGCGTCAATGGACTATATATTCTCGCAAATATCTAACTATAAACTTATACTATCATATATATGCATGTGTGTTTTCTTTGTAATAACTAGTGTGTTCAAATAACTGGCCTCTCTTTTCGTTTGGTGAGGCCAACGTTATGTTTCTCGTGCACATGTATTTTCCTTTTCTTGCTCAAAGACTTGATGTAAGGAAAAGATTCTGATAAAGATACTTCTGCTTATTATCTGTTGCAACAGTACTAGTAATGGAAAATTGATTTCCTTTGGTATTTTTACATTCTTTGACGTTGTCCCTTTTATCCCTCAACAAGTCTTCATATCATCAAAAAGGAAATCTTTTGATAATGCGTTTTCCTGTTTTCTAATTTAAAACCATGTTGGGTTTGTTTTATCTATAATATGTATGATATGTAGACTCATACACCAAATATATAAATGTATTTTATTTCGTAAGGCATATTTTGTCTAAGAGAGAGATCTGATAATGTTCTTTAATTAGGATACCCAAGTTGCCACCAAGCATGTTACAAGATATCAGAATATGACACATAAACAAATGTTTAATATGCACCGTTAATAATAAATAAATAAAAATGCGATTATTAGAATTCGACGATGATATCAGGCGTACATAGGTGTGTAATATAAACTTTCCAGAACTATAGCCAACAAGGGAAAAAAAGTCACTCAAAAGATGTGAAGAGAATAACAAGAATGAAGTGAGGCAAGCATTCCCAAATCTTTTTTAAGTGGGGAAGGAATTTTGATACCTTGTACAAGACTCAACATTTGTGAGCCGATTCCAGGATTTATACGGTTTCAGTTGTTGAGCCGATACCAACCTTCAGCCTCAGCAAAAACAGACGCCACCTTTTTTGAATTGATCCTCCAACCCAAACTTGACCAGTAAAATTTGGATTTTTGGGGTCTTCAATGTTGTACTGTCTAATATCACCATGAAGCCAGTTAGAGAGGTAAATGAAACGATCGTCAAGTGAGATAAGAAAATCGGTTATTGGACCAGGCATTTCAGGAAGAACCCAATTTTGCACCTTCAGTGATTTTACAGATACTGAAACCTGTAATGGAAGCAGAGGAAATAATTCAGTTAGAAAGTTTCTATTGGTTACTGTTTTTCTTTGCCAAAGTCTTGAATAAAGATGTTCTCACCTCATGGTTCCATGTGTCATCCGGATTCTTGAAGACATCTTACCATGTTACTACTCAATGCAGATCCAACAAACCCGGTATCCTTAGACGGATCATGCAAAAAACCGTATCTGTGCACATGTTCAACGCCACACAAGTTTTAAGATACGCATAAACGCAACTACAGTGATACATGATTTATGCAAGCAAGACAAAGAAGTGTCACTTTGACAAAAGACGTTGGGTGTGACTACAAAATGTCAAGGAGTTTTTGCTTACCTCCAAGGGCAGAAGTCCAGTATTACCAAGATCCTGAAGGATCTCCATAACAGGAACTGCAGGAATTCCATCCAGAATGATGCAGCTCATCACCCAGGTAAGGCATAGGAAGCCTGTGGATGACTTGGGAATAGGTTGGAGAACTCGGATCAACGTCCACTGTACCTAGGTAGTCAGGCTTCTCGTTTCCAGTCCCTGTTAATAAATTTTATCAACGTTCATAGTAACTAAGATCAAGACCTTCAAAGAACAGTCTGCAACTAGTTTGCTCCACTAACTGCACAATCTTTTCATACTTCTTTAAACAGTAAATCCACGATAAAACTAACCATAAGTGAACTGTCATGATTTATTTGCGAACATAGAAACATAATGAAAAGGGGAGTGGTATCCAATTATGTGGGGGGTTTGTTTTATATGTTAATTTTAATGCCCACACCACACTAAACATAAAAAAACAAAAAAGAGGACTTTAGCTCAAGAATACTAAAATCTCAGACAAATTTTTGGATAGAAAAATCTCAGTCTTAATCTTGTGATCCACTGATCACCGTTACTACTTCAGAAATAATTACAGTAATTGACAAATAAAAGACTTCTTTTCCCCCTTTGCAACACACGCACACATCGGGGAGGAATTGAGATTCGAATCTGGTTCTCACCCAGTACAATAACTTTACCAATAATCCTTTCCCCATATCAAACGTCCAATCATCCAATCCAGATCTATAACCACCATAGCATCATCCCTCTGTTATCTCCTAAAAGATACCAAGAATCCCACTAACAAAAACCCAATAAACAAAACAGCAAAAGGAAAGAAGAAAAGATAAAAGAAAGAGTACCTGTATAAACACAGGTGACATAAGCAGAGTCTCTCTAGGACCAGACATGGCTTCACTGGGGTAGCATATCCAGGTCCCTTGCTCTTGCGCAGCCATTGCTAACCTTAGAGTGCTCGACAAGAGATACATCCACAGCAGCCATCTCAAAATTTCTCTCCAAAATCTGATATTGTTTCCTTTTTTAAGGAGTATAGAAAACGGAAAGGGAGATAAAGATCGCAGGAGAACAAAGCAGGACAACAAAAACAGAGCCGAGGTTTTATGTTTTCTGTCCTGTTTAATGGAGCAGGAATCTGGAGGTAAGGTTGGTATCTGGTACATAAATAATGGGTATATACAGGACAAATAGAGAACGTGTCCAGGAGGGATGTACCCGATTGTAATAAAATACTCAGCTTATGTGGTATCATTCTCTAGGACATCTCCGTCTAGACCCGTTTGACTCTCACTTCTGGGTTGGGATTCTCATCACCCCCACTTTACTCATTCCCTTTGTGACCGCGTGACACGTGGCAGCAATGGGGTGGTGAGGCTAGATGAAGGTCACCTGCATCTAGCCTCACCACCCCCTTGCTGCCACGTGTCGCGTGGTCACGCCGTCACCGCACCCCCCTTGCGGTGAGGGGATCCTATCCCCTCACTTCTAGGGCTGTAAACGAGCCGAACGAGCCGAGCATTGCGTTGTTCAAGCTTGATTCATTTCATTTAGCGAACGAGTCGAGCTTGTTCGTTTATTTAAACGAACATATTTAATTGTGTTAAGCTTGGTTCGTTTAACTCACGAACAACATTAATGAGCCGAACACCTTAAACGAACGGTGCCACCTACCGAGTTCGAACAGAAAAAAGATGTTCAAGCTCTGTTCATTAACCTTCTATCCGAGTTCGAGCTCAAACCAAACGAGCCGAACAACCGAACGGTTTGGTTCATTCACACCTTACTCACTTCCAAATCTAGAATCCGAATCCGAAAACCCTCCATTCTCCTCCCCTAGTCTTTCTTTTTTTCCTTGTTTTTTTATATATAACAACGACCATTATTATTTCAATCTTCTTTTTTTTCAATTCATCCTCAACATTTTAATTCAACGTTTTCAATAGGACCCGCAATTTCTGAAAAATCTGTCAATATAACATGAACAACACATGCTCTTCACAAGTTTAGATTTGATACTCGCAAGAATAGAACATAATTGGATGAAAGCCGAATTGACACCAGTAAAACACAGGTCGGATTCATGTCAACTAGTAAATTGACATGCAAACATGCCTGACCAGCAAAAGAAGTAATTTAAGTAATAAAAAGAAGGATAATTATCATTACATTGCATAATAATCCTTACATTTTCTTTAGTTTAAAATAAATAAATAAATAAGTGATACTCATTGTTCTACGTCATTCAATCTACAATTTTCATACTATAATTTTAACGATGAATTGCGACTATTTTAACAACATAAGAAGAAACAACAGTATTCTAATTAATTTCCATAACTGGAAAATAAAAGGTTTAAATTATCTCTTCGCTTGACAAAATTCTATAAGGATTTGGTACTAAATAAATCCTAATTTGTATAAGGATAATCGACTAACCCTTACACAATTATATTCTATAAGATTATGATGAATTATATTATATGTTCGCTTCAATATAACTATTACTAGAACAAATGAATCATACAATTTGTCAAACGGTATTTGAATCGGACGTCACGAGACGGCAATAAGTGAATCAAAATTTTTTCCTAAGCCACAGTTAGAAGCGTTAACGAACCGAATCGAACCAAATACTAGGTTTTCGAATTCATTTAGCTAAACGAAATGTTCGGGGTTAATGTTCAATGCTAATAGTTGTTAATGTTCAAATGCTAATGGTTGTTAATGTTCAATGTTAATGCTAATGGTTGTTAATGTTCAAATTAACCTTAATGAAGAAGTTAGTGCATTCCATGAGGTATGATGAGATGCAAAATGCCAAAAGGATTCTCAATGCATATCTATTACTGTAAAGTTACCTATCAGAATTTGATAAACCTAATCATAACCCCAATGGTACCTCAAATTATACTTCTATGTTGTGTCATTAAATTTATAAGTGGTACGTCTTGGTTTGAACGGATTTATTCAGCTCTTCTGTTAAAGTGATATATATATATATATATATATATATATATATATAAATCTTTGTAAAATAATAATAAAAAATTGAATAGAAAGGTGTTACTCTCTGGATGAGATCCCAGGAGGCTAAAAGTGAGGTCTCCAATCACGCGTCGCCACGTGTACAAAAGTAAGAGGGTGCTGCAAATTTTTTTTTTAAAAAAACTGATTTTGTACACGTGGCGACGCGTGACGCGTGTTTGAACCATTATATTCGTAAGATTGATTATGTTTGAACCACCACCATCATCATCATACCCAGTGTATTCTAACAATAGCAAAAGCTATTATTAGAGTCTAAGAAAGGTGAAACGACAGACACACAATAAACTCAAACTATTGAACCATAATAATTCTAAATAAACTCAAACTATTAGAAATGTAAATAAAATCACAAGTGTTTTCGTTTGTGCTTCATTTCTTTAGAAGGGTTCTAAATATCCTTTTTCCTCATTTTCAAAAATTTTTTTTAATAGGTAACCAAAATAATCGTTTAAGAATTTGTCACATATTACCCATCCGCAACTTATTTTTAATATGGTTCAGCAACGAAAATGCTCTTTCTAGAATCATGGTAATCATTCTAGTAATGGCAAATGTGTACTGAGTGGTTGAATATAAGATAAGAAATTGATCGAGTAGCTAACAAAAAAATTAATTAATTTAAATGAATAAATTAGCCTAGTTCCAAAATTAAAACTCTAGGGACATATCATAAGGCATATTATCTTGTATAAGGATATATCCTGAAAATATTGTCATAGTTTCACTTGATCATAATTTAAAGAAGTCATATTATTTGGTCATTATACATATTCCATCTGTAGTTAGTTAATAGTTATTATTCATATTCTGTCATTATCTAGTTAATTGATGTAAACTAGAGAACTTATGTAAGTGTGAATTGAGAATGTAGTATGAAAACTTTGACCACTAATACATTCTTATATTTAGAAAGTAGAAATATTTTTATGGACAAACAAAATAGAAACTAAAACAATATTTTTAAAACGAAAAAAAGGTAAAACTTAATTGAGAATTGTATTAGAATTTTTTTTAGGCTGTGCACTAGTGTGTACTTACATCGTCAATGAAAATATCTAGACTATTTTTTTCTTGCGGCTCCGCCCACCGCCAGGAAGAGACCTTATCCTAATTAAAGAACATAGACATCTCTCTTAGACCAAGTATGCCTTACCAAATAAAATACATTTACACATTTAGTGTATGAGTCTACATATCATACATCTAATGTAAAATGTTTATAAAAGGTTTTTAGTCTTTGAGTTTTTACTCTTAAAGAGAGATTAAAAAGATTAGTCTAAAAAAGAATCTCTTCCATTACTTATGGTTATCTTAGGTTTGTTTTAATATAAAAAATAAAACAAACCGAACTTGGTTTAAATTAGAAAACAGGAAAACACATTATCAAAAGATCAAGGATATATTTCTTCTGAGAGATATAGATGCCAGCTGTTGATCGCATCATTTCGATGTCCAAAAAATACTTGAGTCCGCCAAGGTCCTTCATCTCGAACTGTGTGAATAAATAGTTCTTGAGACGTGAAATTTCATTAGTGTCGTTACCAGTAATAATCATATCATCAACATAAATGATAAGGCAAGAAACAAGACTTCTCTGACGTTTGATGAATAGAGTATGGTCCGCATTACTTTGTCTGTATCCATCTTCTTTCATATCAACCGTAAATCTGCCAAATGCGTGCGGTGACTGTTTAAGACCGTAAAGAGCACGGGTAAGCTTGCACACTTGTCCAGGTAAAAATTCTTCTGATAAACCAGGTGGTGGATCCATATATACTTTCTCTTTCAGAGTTCCATGAAGAAATGCATTCTTTACGTCAAACTGTCGCAGAGGCCAATTCTTTGTAGCAGCTATAGCAAAGAGGACCTTGATAGTATCAATCCGAGCAACAGGAGAGACGGTCTCCGAGTAGTCCACTCCATATGTTTGAGTGTATTCTTTAGCTACCAACCTCGCTTTATGTCTCTAGATAGACCCATCTGCCTTGTATTTTATCGTGAACACCCCTGACATCCGAATGTTTGTTTCCCTGGAGGCAGTTGGCATCTTGTCCATGTTTCATTCCTTTTTAGTGCATTCATTTCTAGTATCATAGCCTCCTTCCATTCTGGTTGGCTACAGGCTTCCTCAATAGTCCGAGGAATTTTTTCGGAGCAGATTTTGGTAAAGTAGGCCCGTACAGTGTTGCTTAGATTCTTTGTTGGGATGGATATAGGGTATCTGGTGGCTCGAGCTACTTTTGTAGGTGAATACCTGTCCGGTGGAATGCCCCTGTTTTTTCTTGGTGGAAGCGCCCGTCCCTGTTCCTCTACACATGGAGAAATATGGCCCAGTTCCAGACAAACACGATTAGGAGTAGATATATCACAAGGGGTAGAATTGTCAGGAGCAGAGTGGGGGAGATAAAGTGACTGGATTATGCGAAAGTACTGGACTACCTGTGTCATCATATATACTTTCTGTTACCTGTTGAGAGACATGCATCTGAGGAGGATCATCTGCGGGATACCAGAGTAGTGGACATATCATTGCAAGGAGCTGCAGTACAGTCGGTGCCAACTACTTGCCGTGTTGGATCAGCTACAGACCAGGGTAGACTAGGCACTGAATCGAGGGATCCATCATTAGCTATCTCCCCCTGATGCCGAGGTTGGGTGCCAAGAAAAACTCGGTCTCAAGGAAGACACAGTTCATGGTGACATGGATTCGCCGAGTGCGGGGGTTATAACAACGGTATCTCTTTTGGGAAGAGACGTAGCCAACAAATACGCATTTTTCGGCACAAGGGTCTAGTTTATCTCAGTGTTTTTTGGAAACATGTACAAACACAGTACACCCAAAAACTTTGGGTGGTAAGGTGAGTAAGGAGGGAATAGCAGTTTGGGATGCTAAGGTGACGAGGGGTGTATTATGGTGTAGTATGGCTGTGGGTAGACAGTTACTGAGATATGTGGCCATAGACACTGCCTCTGACCAAAAAGACCGTGGGACGGATGATTCTAGCATCATAGCATGGGTCATTTCAAGAAGAGTGCGGTTTTTTTGTTCTGCAACGCCATTTTGTTCAGGAGTATCTGGGCAAGAGGTTTGGTGAATAATGCCATGATCCTGAAAAAACTGGTTGAGTGCCCCGTCAAAGTATTCTCCCCCATTATCAGAACGTAAAATCTGAATAGTCGAATGGTATTGAGTGTGAATCATGTGGTAAAACTCAACAAATATAGTGGTAACTTCAGATTTATGTTTGAGAATATATAACCAGGTCATGCGGGAATAATCATCAAAAAATGCAACAAAATACTTATAACCCAAAGGCGTAGAATGTGGAGATGAGCCCCAAACATCAGAATGTATTAAGGTAAAAATTTTGTCGACACGCGTATTATTTAAACGATAAGTAGCCCGGGGCTGTTTGACCCGGAGGCAAGTGTGACAAGTAAATGGTGGTAATGTACTAGAAAATAAAGTGGGAAATAGTTTCTGCAAATAGCTAAAAGACGGGTGCCCTAACCGACGGTGCCATAGCCATAGCTGACGTGTTACCGACCCGGTTGCAAGATTTGACCTCCCATATTGTACCACTGCGTCTACATAATAAAGTCCCCCCTCTCAGTCACGTCCAATGATCTCCCGAGTATGAATGTCCTGCAACACGCAAAAGGAAGGATATATAAGCACAACGCAATCAAGTTCTTTAGTAATTTGGCTAATGGACAGTAGTTTAGTGGAGAGAGAAGGAACAAGTAAGCAATTTTGAAGTGTAATATTGGGGGTGATTGAAATAGAGCCACTGCCGTGAACGGGAATGATATCGCCACTAGCAGTCTCAACATGGGATTTTAGGGACTTGGAGTGAGTTACCAAGTCATTGGGGTCAAAGGTCATTGTGTCCATAGCACCACAGTCGAAGATCCACTGAGGGTTTTGGATGGATAAATTATGATGGGGCGGAATTTCTTTTCTGGAAACCGGAGGGTTGTTTTTGTGTTTGTCGAAAAACTGTGGACCAATTTATCACATGAAGAGGACTACAGGGACTGGACATTTCCACCTAAAGAATCATGGGGGGTGGGAAGTATATTGGGGGGGTACTGGGGGTGTAATAAGCATTTTATTAAAAACAGGGGGTTGAGAGACAAATGGGCAGGGGCTTCAGATGTAATTTGGCCTTTAAAAAAGAAATTGGGGCTAGGGTTTTTAGTTCCCAGCCCCATACCTGCGGCGGCTAGGCTATGTGCTTCTTTCTGCGCTCTGCCTTCTTTGTCATGCTCCTCCCTGCTTCTGTTTCCTTCTTCGATTTTGCTGTTGTTGACTCCCTCTCCAGGAGTCCTGGCAGCAGCTGACTTGCCCTGACTTGTGGTGATGCGTTTCTCTTCCCACCACTTCGGGTACCCGAAATCTGAAAGCACTTTTCCTTGCTATGTCCTTTCTTCCTGCAGTGTTCATAGATGATAGAGGTTTTGTCTACTCGTGATGATGGAACGCCTGAACGAGTGAACCCTTGTCCCTTTTGAGCTAGAGTATTTCGGTCAGAATGTGGTCCTTCACCACGTCTGCGTCCCATGCTTGGTTTTACCACCAAGCCTTGTCCCAGTCCCAGTGATAAGCCTGTCTATGAGGGACCGTGTTTCACCAGGTTCGTCTGAGCCTCAGCTCGTTTGAATTCAAAGAAGGCTGCCTCCACATTTGGTAGAGGCGTCCTTTTGAGTAGCTCCTTTTTTTCAGTTTCAAATCTGTCACTTACTGCTGTCAAGAATTGATAGAGTCTAAATTCTTGCATTTTTTGTTTGTACAAGGATATATCCTCAGGGTATTTCATTGGGTTCATATCCAACGTGTCAATTTCGACCCAAATATCTTGAAGGCTGTTCCAACAGGCTTCTAGCGTGCCTTCCCCTGCTGGATATTGTTGGCCTTCCTGTGTAAATCAAAGACTTGTAAGGAGTCACCTCGAGATCCATAAGTGATGGCCAACCTATCCCAGAGGGCTTTGGCCGTTGGGTATCTTGAAACGTTATTTATCATACTGCCATCGACATTTTGCAAAATCCAAGTGAAGACGGAATTATCATCCTGTTCCCACCGGGGGAACGTTGGATCAGTTGGTGGTGGTGGTGGGGGTACCCCCGTAAGGTGGTATTGTCTCCCCTTCCCAGAATAGTTTGGTAAAATTATACGGGACCATAGTGAATAGTTATTGCCGGTGAGTTTAACTGTGATATGGAGATTTTCAGGTAATGGTGCTGGTTGTTGAGGTGGTGGGCTTAGGCTATCCTTGAGGATTTGAGCCACTTGAATGGCCAAATCTCCAGGGGTTGGACTGGCTGACGATTCTGGTTTGGATTCTTGTGGGTTTTTGTGTAATTTCTTACATGGTGGGATTTTGCAGGTGTGGAATGTGCTGACGGCAAACTCAGATTATCTGAGTAATGATCAAGCCAAATTGCCGGAGGAATGGTATGTCCGCCGGATACTGGTCGGAAAGGTATACGTGGGCACTGATGAGACTTTCTCTGAGCCTATGCTCAAAGATCTAACAATCAATTTGTAAAGTGAAGATCGTAATGCTCTGATACCATGTGAACGCAGTAGATCTGGAGAAATTGTATTTTTCATTCATGTTTTGTGCCATACATACTGTCCTATATTTATACACTTCAAATTCTATACAATTATGGTAATCAATCAATCACTGAAATCACTCTAGCTAATTTACAGCAATCACTAATTTACAACAATCTGTACTAAATGTATAATATTTCTAACTATGGTAAAGATATATTCTAACAGTGGCCTCCGAAGAAAGCAGGTCGAAGAAGTGGAGTTGAAGCGAGAATTTCATAGGAAAAGTTTGCTAGTTTATATAGTTAGTTATTTTGTAATTAGCATGTGTTTAGTTATGTAGATTTTCAGTTGTATATATATTCAGAGACACATTGCATAGTTTCATTATGAGAAACGAGAAGAATCACATTTCCTTAGTTTTGATTTCTTCTTTTTTTCTGTTTTTCTACATAGTATCAGAGCTTGGTTTGCTCCTTTAAAGTCGCAAGAGAGCGTAAATTCTGAAATTGCTCTTTCCAGTCCTCTCTTTGCTCATAATGAGAATCCTTTCATACTCTTGATTCAACCATCGCTGTTTGGTCATAATTTTCATTCCTAGAGCAGGTCCTTTCGAATGGCACCGCTGTTGAAGGACGAACTTGGCTTCACACCTGGTGCAATTAAATAAAGCTATCTAACATATGAGAATTTTGCTGCGAGGCATAGAAATGGTTGCAGAAATAAAATTCACTTTATATATTTTTCATGCCTTTCTTTCCACCCAATGCCCTTAATTTATAGAAGAATAGAGGGATTTGAAGTGTTATTTGAGTAGGCTGACGGGTGAGTTGTGTGCTTGTGTAAAAGGGCAACATATGTGTGGAAAATGTGTGTGTATGTATACGCTGGGGGTATGTGCAAGAATGCTAAAATACTCTATTTTACTCTCTGAAACCTTTTCCTTTGATGGTCCTCTAATATTTAGGACCTAAAGTTATTTTTTTAGATCTTGTTAGTTAAGACCCAACTTAACTAATTTTAAATTAACGGAACATACATAGTCTAATAGCACTTAAAATTTATATTTACAACTAATTTCAGTTTTTTCAACTTTGTCTTTACTCAAAATAAGTATCGCTAATTTCTATAAAACTAAATGATTGATAAAATTTCTAAATATCTACTTAAGTAAAATATAGTTATCTAGTTACTTCTTGAAATATTGGGCCGCTGCATATGCACTACGCATAAAAAGTGCACTTTGAATGTGTTTCATTATTAGTTATAGAAGCTTGATTCAAATGTCTGACCCTCCAAAGAAAGAGAGTTTCAATAGGGGTGTTAACGAGTCGACCCGAGCCGAATAATATGTTTTTGAATTTGGATTCTTTTAGTTAAACGAACTGTTTGGCTCGGTTCGTTTGTTGTAATGAGCTTCAAAATTTGTTCGAATTTGGCTCGAAAACACTATAACTCTTTAAACGAGTCAAACAGTTCGTGAACAATTTAGCTCGTTTTAGAGAACGAATCTAATTAGGTGTCAAACTCGGCTCGTTTAAGTTAAATTAACGGATGAACTCGAATCAAATACGAATCAAACTCGAAAGGTTCCGTTTGCTTAAAAACCCTAGTTTGAACTCATGTTTCGAAATATATCTTTTTAACTAATAATAACATCTATCTTAGATTTTGATTAGTATCCCATTATCTAGAACTATGTTGAAAAAGACATTATATGTGTGCTTGATCTCGAACTATTTTGTCTAAGCCAATTAGACTTTGTGGTGAAAAAAAAGTTGCATGATGTATGATGAGTGTGTAAATCTTATATAGTGTCTGTCACGTACGATACGGATATGTGGTTGGGCCAAAAATTTTTTAGTTTTCTTTATATTGGTTAAAAGATACCATAATTTTGTATGCCACTAGTTATCAATTGGGGTTAGCTAATGAATCGAATTATTTACGAACAGTTTAAGTTTGACTCGTGTTTGGTTTAAATTCGTTTGTCATTTGTAATTAAACGAGCTCAGTTTGAATAAAACTATAGACTTGTTTACTTAACGAGCCAAGTCACACCAGGCCAGGTTCAGCTTGCTTAAGAAGATATAATATTATCTAGCTGAACTCAAACAAACCTGTAGACTCAATATACCTTGTTAACCTTATCAAACCAAACTTATTCAGCTTGATTAGGCTTGTTCTCAGTATAATTAACCATTAAAACTACAATACGTCAAGACAAACCATTTTTTTTTCTTTTTTTACATCAATTACATTTAAAGATCCGACATAATCAAGGTTACTCATTAAAATTTTTAGGTTCCAAATATAAACAAGATATTGTAACCCAAGTTGCCGATTCATAGCTGTGGAGCTTTTCATGTAGTGTCACTCATTTTGCCCACAAATGATCATAACCTAAAACAATAGGTATCCTTTGATATGACCAATAACGACCCAGTTGGTGTTGCGTTAGGATCTTCTCACCGCAAAAGCATCACTTCACTTCTCATCGCGCAACACGTGACAGCAGAGAGAGGTGGTTAGGCTAGATAAGAGTCATCCGCATCTAACTTCACCACCCCTACCTGCTGCCACGTGTCAGACGGTGAAGAGTGCGGTGAAGATTTTTGCGTGAGAGGATCTCATCCCATTGGTGTTATATGAAACACTCACTTTTATCTTCCCGATACAAAGATGAACAGTGGAACATTTACAAATTAGACCCGAAGTCCTCTCTATAAACTTATCCTGAATAAGGGAAGGACATCACAAGGTGTGAAGACAAAAAAATCTTTACACCAAAAAAAGAATGATGTGATGATATATAAGTATGACTTAAATGTTAAATATAAACAATTCCTTTTTAGACCATTAAGCATGAGAAACCGATTCAATTGATATTCAATAATACTTATCAATAGTGACTTCAGCCGACCTGAAACCGTATAAATCCTGGAATCGGCTCAACAAATGTTGAGTCTTGCACAAGGTATCAAAATTCCTTCCCCACTTAAAAAAGATTTGGGAATGCTTGCTCACTTCATTCTTGTTATTCTCTTCACATCTTTTGAGTGACTTTTTTCCCCTTGTTGGCTATAGTTCTGGAAAGCTTATATTACACACCTATGTACGCCTGATATCATCGTCGAATTCTAATAATCGCATTTTTATTTATTTATTATTAACGGTGCATATTAAACATTCGTTTATGTGTCATATTCTGATATCTTGTAACATGCTTGGTGGCAACTTGGGTATCCTAATTAAAGAACATTATGGGACCTCTCTCTTAGACCAAATATGCCTTACGAAATAAAATACATTTAGATATTTGGTGTATGAGTCTACATATCATACATATTATAGATAAAAGAAACTCAACTTGGTTTAAATTAGAAAACAAGAAAATGCATTATCAAAAGATTTCCTTTTTGATGATATGAAGACTTCTTGAGAGATAAGAGGGACAACGTGAAAAGATGTAAAAATACCAAAGAAAACCAGTTTTCCATTACTTGTACTATTGCAACAGATAGTAGAATCATCCATATCAAAATCTTTTCCTTACATCAAGTCTTTGAGCAAGAAAAGGAAAATACTTGTACACGAGAAACATAACGTTGGCTTCACCAAACGAAAAGAGAGGCCATTTATTTGAACACACTAGTAATTACGAAGAAAAACACACATGCATATATATATATATATATATATATATATATGATAGTATAAGTTTATAGTTAGATATTTGCGAGAGTATATAGTCCATTGACGCTCCAAACCTTATTCTTAAATGAACCACGTCTAGTGATCCAACTCGCAAACACCTTTGACTCATTTTCAGTTGTCAACGCAGATGCCCCCAACACAGTCACAATTGTTGGGACATGTTCCTTCGACGCAAGCCATTCCACAATGAGACAAATGAAGCTTCCTGTGATCTGAGGAAACCAACCAACTTTTGCGGCTTGTATGCGAATCCGTATTGGCTTTCACCACCACTGCAAAAGTATGGGTAAGAGAACTAGGTAATTTGTGGATAACCACGAACATGGCATTACAAAGTAGACAAATTTTAAGATGGACATAGGGCACTATGTTCCAAGACCCTTATCGGTTGAATTACATAGTGGATGTTGTCATGCGTCTAGATGGAAGTTCGAGTTCAGAATTCGGGGATCATTATAAACTACTGTATAAAGTATTCTGATACCGATAAAAAAAATTGGAAATACGAGTAGTAACATAATGTGTTCAGAACTATAGCTAACTAGTGGAAAATGAGAGACTCACCCGAGGTGATGAGCAGAACAAGAATGAAGTGAGAAAGCATCCCCATGTCTTCTTTCCAAGTGCCGCAAGAAACCTGTGATTTACTGTGCCTTCCTTCTGTGACTTGGGAGTCAATTTATAGAAAGAATTCTACATCTAATTTTCAAGATGATGTTGCATAAAACACCGATATAGTAGTTTTTAAAATAGCTAATACCAAAACTTAGCTCTACTCCCTACATGTGATTATTTTAAAATGTCAAACATAGCTATCACCCTGACGAGGAGTATTCTGAAATGGGATCGTTAGTGGACAATGTCAATAGAACTATGTCAAAAATCGTTGTTTATCTTTACATACTCTAGTTTGTATAAAAAAGACTACTTTAATATAAATTTATATTGTAATAAGTTACAATGTAAGTTTCAAATACATATGTATCTTTGCCATATGGAGAATTTAAAACAGAAATACGAGAGTCGATAGCAACAAATTTGGCAATGTCTTTTCCTATAATGCCACATTATTTTTCAAGAAGCTCAAGTACTAAGAACATCCACATGTTTTAACACGTTTCTTTCATAATTTTTGACACAGTTCCAGGACTTCAAATACCCGGTGGCAAAAAGTCATACCGTGGCTCTGAGGGCTTCCACTGTCTCAGCTCTAATAAGCATTACAGAAGATGTAAATCAATAGTTTAACTGTCTTTTCGATTGGTGAGTACTTTACACAAGGACCTCAATAAGGTGTCTCTCTGCAAACTAGACCTTCGGCCTAGCAGCGTATCTCAGGACTTCAAATACTGGTTATATGTAAACCTTGTCCGCATCCTTTAAATAGTTTAACTAAATATATCTTCACTTGTTGTCTGACTTTTTCTGTAAAATGAATCTTTAGCCTGCTAAAATAGAACATTAATTAGTCATGGAATAAATTTTCCTTGGCGGAACTTTTTCTGTCATTATGGATGAACGTTCTCTTTTTATTCTTTTTGCCGCCTGAAGATTCGCCTCATATAGAATCAGATAGCTCGAATGCTAAAGGGATTGTCGTACTGGAGCTATAAAATTATCCTCCGCAAATTGCTTCTTATTAACTCTTTTGTCAAATTTCTGACTATGCCCCTACTTCTAACAAGTTGCTGGTCGGGATCTTGAAACTATCGCCTGAGAAGTAAGTAAGGTGGTCCTTATTTGGTCATAAAGATAATCGTTGTTCTTAGGTCAGAGGCGACAAGGGGTGCTAACCCGGCCACCAACCAATCACCTTAATTTCTTGTGGATCATCATGTGGTTACCAGCTGGTAATCATAACAAATTGTTTCTCATAAAGTTCTTTTTGTCATATTTCTAACATTTTGATAATCATAAACAAATATTTTGTCATATATTTTTCTTTCTTTATTGTTTTGCAAAACCTCAAAGAACGGTTTTTCTTTGCCAAATAGCTTAATTTTATTATTTGAGAAACTTATCATATATTTTAGCTTTATGAATTGAAATGCATATAAGATGCTTTCATTAAAAATTTTATAAGGACTGCAAATGGAAGTTTATCTCTGGCTCAGGTAATAAGTACATGTTAATGATGCCAACTTTCTTGTTACACAAAAGATGTAATAAATATTGCCTTGTTAATTATATACCAAAATATTTGCATTGTTTCACATAGAACATATAGGAAACGATCTCTCTAATGCACATATGTTTATCTCGCCGTGTCCATAATCATCAAGTCTCATCGCCCGTGCTAACCATTAGCATAACCTTTTATGTCAAGTTATTAGATACTACTACTGAAGCATTTTTTGATATTTGTCCGAGACAAACATGGTGTTCGCCCTTTTCGTATACCTTACTGTTGTATTGTTTTGTATATTTTGGATGTTGTTGAAGAGGTAAGAAATAATGTGTCGAGCTGAGGTGTTGAAATAAAAGAACACAACAAAGAAGATGTTAGCAATGATGTGTCGAGTCGAGGTGATGATGTGAAAGAATACAGTAGTGTACTGAACACAAAGAAAGCCGTGTTTCTTTGTGTCTAGTCTGGTGATTCTGAACCATTGGAGAGTCAGCCGGTCTGGCATCCAATAGACCGACTTCAGCTAGTAGATCAAGGATATATCTTAGAAAATATAGATGCCAGCTGTTGATCGCAGCATTTCGATGCCCAAAAAATACTTGAGTCTGCCAAGGTCCTTCATCTCGAACTGTGTGAATAAATAGTTCCTGAGACGTGAAATTTCATTAGTGTCGTTACCAGTAATAATCATATCATCGACATAAATGATAAGGCAAGTAACAAGACTTCCCTGACGTTTGATGAACAGAGTATGGTCCGCATTACTTTGTCTGTATCCATCTTCTTTCATAGCAAGCGTAAATCTGCCAAACCATGCGCACGGTGACTGTTTAAGGCCGTAAAGAGCACGGGTAAGCTTGCACACTTGTCCAGGTAAAAATTCTTCTGAGAAGCCAGGTGGTGGATCCATATATACTTCCTCTTTAAAAGTTCCATGAAGAAATGTATTCTTTACGTCAAACTGTCGCAGAGGCCAATTCTTTGTAGCAGCTATAGCAAAGAGGACCCTGATAGTATCAATCCGAGCAACAGGAGAGAAGGTCTCCGAGTAGTCTACTCCATATGTTTGTGTGTATCCTTTAGCTACCAACCTCGCTTTATGTCTCTAGATAGACCCATCTGCCTTGTATTTTATCGTGAACACCCCTGACATCCGACTGTTCGTTTCCCTGGAGGCAGTTGGCATCTTGTCCATGTTTCATTCCTTTTCAGTGCATTCATTTCTAGTATCATAGCCTCCTTCCATTCTGGTTGGTTGCAGGCTTCCTCAACAGTCCGAGGAATTTTTTCGGAGCAGATTTTGGTAAAGAAGGCCCGTACAGTGTTGCTTAGATTCTTTGTTGGGATGGATATAGGGTATCTGGTGGCTCGAGCTATTTTTGTAGGTGAATACCTGTCCGGTGGAATGCCCCTGTTTTTTCTTGGTGGAAGCGCCCGTCCCTGTTCCTCTACACATGGGGAAATATGGTCCAGTTCCAGACAAACACGATCAGGAGTAGATATATCACAAGGGGTAGAATTGTCAGGAGCAGAGTGGGGAGACAAAGTGACTGGATTAGGCGAAAGTACTAGACTACCTGTGTCATCATGTATGCTTTCTGTTACCTGTTGAGAGACATGCATGTGAGGAGGATCATCTGTGGATACCAGAGTAGTGGACATATCATTGTGGGGAGCTGCAGTACAGTCGGTGCCAACTACTTGCCGTGTTGGATCAGCTACAGACCAGGTTAGACTAGGCACTGAATCGATGGATCCATCATTAGCTATCACCCCCTGATGCCGAGGTTGGGTGCCAAAGAAAAACTCGGTCTCAAGGAAGACACAGTTTATGGTGACATAGATTCGCCGAGTGCGGGGGTTATAACAACGGTGTCCCTTTTGGGAAGAGACGTAGCCGACAAATACGCATTTTTCGGCACAAGGGTCTAGTTTAACTCGGTGTTTTTTGGAAACATATATAATCACAGTACACCCAAAAACTTTGGGTGGTAAGGTGAGTAAGGAGGGAATAGCAGTTTGGGGTGCTAAGGTGGCGAGGGGTGTATTATGGTGTAGTATGGCTGTGGGTAGACGGTTACTGAGATATGTGGCCGTAGACACTGCCTCTGACCAAAACGACCGTGGGACGGATGATTCTAGCATCATGGCGCGGGTCATTTCAAGAAGAGTGCGGTTTTTTTGTTCTGCAACGCCATTTTGTTCAGGAGTATCTGGGCAAGAGGTTTGGTAAATAATGCCATGATCCCGGAAAAACTGTTTGAGTGCCCCGTCAAAGTATTCTCCCCCATTATCGGAACGTAAAATCTGAATAGTCGAATGGTATTGAGTGTGAATCATGTGGTAAAACTCAACAAATATAGTGGTAACTTCAGATTTATGTTTGAGAATATATAACCAGGTCATGCGGGAATAATCATCAAAAAATGCAACAAAATACTTATAACCCAAACGCGTAGAATGTGGAGATGGGCCCCAAACATCAGAATATATTAAGGTAAAAATTTTATCGACACGCGTATTATTTAAGCGATAAGTAGCCCGGGGCTGTTTGGCCCGGAGACAAGTGTCACAAGTAAATGGTGGTAATGTACTGGAAAATAAAGTGGGAAATAGTTTCTGCAAATAGCTAAAAGACGGGTGCCCTAACCGACGGTGCCATAGCCATAGCTGACGTGTTACCGACCCGGTGGCAAGATTTGACCTCCCATGTTGTACCACTGCTTCTACATAATAAAGTCCCCCCTCTCAGTACCACGTCCAATGATCTCCCGAGTATGAATGTCCTGCAACACGCAAGAGGAAGGATATATAAGCACAACGCAATCAAGTTCTTTAGTAATTTGGCTAATGAACAGTAGTTTAGTTGAGAGAGAAGGAACAAGTAAGCAATTTTGAAGTGTAATATTGGGGGTGTTTGAAATAGAGCCACTGCCGTGAACGGGAATGATATCGCCACTAGCACTCTCAACATGGGATTTTAGGGACTTGGAGTGAGTTACCAAGTCATTGGGGTCAAAGGTCATTGTGTCCATAGAACCACAGTCGTAGATCTACTGAGGGTTTTGGTTGGATAAATTATGATGGGGCGGAATTTCTTTTCTGGAAACTGGAGGGTTGTTTTTGTGTTTGCCGAAAAACTGTTGACCAATTTATCACATGAAGAGGACTCCAGGGACTGGACATTTCCACCTAAAGAATCACGGGGGGTGGGAAGTATATTGGGGGGTACTAGGGGTGTAATAAGCATTTTATTAAATACAGGGGGTTGAGAGACAAATAGGCAGGGGCTTCAGATGTAATTTGGCATTTAAAAAAGAAATTGGGGCTAGGGTTTTTAGTTCCCAGCCCCATACCTGCGGCGGCTAGGATATGTGCTTCTTTCTGCGCTCTGCCTTCTTTGTCATGCTCCTCCCTGCTTCTGTTTCCTTCTTCGATTTTGCTGTTGCTGACTCCCTCTCCAGGAGTCCTGGCAGCAGCTGACTTGCCCTGACTTGTGGTGATGCGTTTCACTTCCCACCACTTCAGGTATCCAAAGATCTGAAAGCACTTTTCCTTGCTATGTCCCTTCTTCCTACAGTGTTCATAGATGATAGAGGTTTTGTCTACTCGTGATGATGGAATACCTGAACGAGTGGACCCTTGTCCCTTTTGAGCTGGAGTATTTCGGTCATAATGTGGTCCTTCACCACGTCCGCGTCCCATGCTTGGTTT
>AP025101.1:283545-298016 GCA_036186865.1 Eustoma russellianum | reverse complement strand
TCATTGGGTTCATATCCAACGTGTCAATTTCGACCCAAATATCTTGAAGGCTGTTCCAACAGGCTTCTAGCGTGCCTTCCCCCTGCTGGATATTGTTGGCCTTCCTGGTAAATCAAAGACTTGTAAGGAGTCACCTCGAGATCCATAAGTGAGGGCCAACCCATCCCAGAGGGCTTTGGCCGTTGGGTATCTTTGAAACGTTATTTATCATACTGCCATCGACATTTTGCAAAATCCAAATGAAGACGGAATTATCATCCTGTTCCCACCGGGGTAACGTTGGATCAGTTGGTGGTTGTGGTGGGGGTACCCCTGTAAGGTGGTATTGTCTCCCCTTCCCATAATAGTTTGGTAAATTATACGGGACCATGCCGGTGAGTTTAACTGTGATATGGAGATTTTCAGGTAATGGTGCTGGTTGTTGAGGTGGTGGGCTTAATCTATCCTTAAGGATTTGAGCCACTTGAATGGCCAAATCTTCAGGGGTTGGACTGGCTGACGATTCTGGTTTGGATTCTTGTGGGTTTTTGTGTAATTTCTGACATGGTGGGATTTTGCAGGTGTGAAATATGCTGACGGCAAACTCAGATTATCTGAGTAATGATCAAGCCAATTTGCCGGAGGAATGGTATGTCCGCCGGATACTGGTCGGAAAGGTATATGTGGGCACTGATGAGAGTTTCTCTGAACCTATACTCAAAGATCTCACACTCAATATGTAAAGTGAAGATCGTACTGCTCTAATACCATGTGAACGCAGTAAATCTGGAAAAGTTGTATTTTTCATTCATGTTTTGTGCCATGCATACTGTCCTATATATATACACTTCAAATCCTATACAATTATGGTAATCAATCAATCACTGAAATCACTCTAGCTAATTTACAGCAATCACTCCGAAGAAAGCAGGTCGAAGAAGTGGAGTTGAAGCGAGAATTTCAGAGGAAAAGTTTGCTAGTTTATATAGTTAGTTATTTTGTAATTAGCATGTTTAGTTATGTAGATTTTCAGTTGTATATATATTCAGAGACACATTGCATAGTTTCATTATGAGAAACGAGAAGAATCACATTTCTTTAGTTTTGATTTCTTCTTTTTTTTCTTCTATTTTTCTACATAATATCAGAGCTTGATTTACTCCTTTAAAGTCGTAAGAGAGCGTAAATTCTGAAATTGCTCTTTCCAGTCCTCTCTTTGTTCATAATGAGAATCCTTTCATACTCTTGATTCAACCATCGCTGTTTGGTCATAATTTTCATTCCTAGAGCAGGTCCTTTCGAATGGCGCCGCTGTTGAAGGACGAACTTGGCTTCACACCCAATGCCCTTAATTTATAAAAGAATAGAGGGATTTGAAGTGTTATTTGAGTAGGCTGACGGGTGAGTTGTGTGCTTGTGTAAAAGGGCAACATATGTGTGTGTATGTATACGCTGGGGGTATGTGCAAGAATGCTAAAATACTCTATTTTACTCTCTGAAACCTTTTCCTTTGATGGTCCTCTAATATTTAGGACCTAAAGTTATTTTTTTAGATCTTGTTAGTTAAGACCCAACTTAACTAATTTTAAATTAACGGAACATACATAGTCTAATAGCACTTAAAATTTATATTTACAACTAATTTCAGTTTTTTCAACTTTGTCTTTACTCAAAATAAGTATCGCTAATTTCTATAAAACTAAATGATTGATAAAATTTCTAAATATCTACTTAAGTAAAATATAGTTATCTAGTTACTTCTTGAAATATTGGGCCGCTGCATATGCACTACGCATAAAAAGTGCACTTTGAATGTGTTCATTATTAGTTATAGAAGCTTGATTCAAATGTCTGACCCTCCAAAGAAAGAGAGTTTCAATAGGGGTGTTAACGAGTCGACCTGAGCCGAATAATATGTTTTTGAATTTGGATTCTTTTAGTTAAACGAACTGTTTGGCTCGGTTCGTTTGTTGTAATGAGCTTCAAAATTTGTTCGAATTTGGCTCGAAAACACTATAACTCTTTAAACGAGTCAAACAGTTCGTGAACAATTTAGCTCGTTTTAGTGAATGAATCTAATTAGGTGTCAACTCGGTTCGTTTAAATAAAATTAACGGACGAACTCGAATCAAATACGAATCAAACTCGAACTGTTCCGTTTGCTTAACAACCCTAGGTTCAACTCATGTTTCGAAATATATCTTTTTAACTAATAATAACATCTATCTTAGATTTTGATTAGTATCCCATTATCTAGAACTATGTTGAAAAAGACATTATATGTATGCTTGATCTCGAACTATTTTGTCTAAGACAATTAGACTTTGTGGTGAAAAAAAGTTGCATGATGTATGATGAGTGTGTAAATCTTATATAGTGTCTGTCACGTACGATACGGATATGTGGTTGGGCCAAAATTTTTTTAGTTTTCTTTATATTGGTTAAAAGATACCATAATTTTGTATGCCACTAGTTATCAATTAGGGTTAGCTAATGAATCGAATTATTTACGAACAGTTTAAGTTTGACTCGTGTTTGGTTTAAATTCGTTTGTCATTTGTAATTAAACGAGCTCAGTTTGAATAAAACTATAGACTTGTTTACTTAACGAGCCAAGTCACACCAGGCCAGGTTCAGCTTGCTTAAGAAGATATAATATTATCGAGCTGAACTCAAACAAACCTGTAGACTCAATCTACCTTGTTAACCTTATCAAACCAAACTTATTCAGCTTGATTAGGCTGGTTAACAGCCTTGTTCTCAGTATAATTAACCATTAAAACTACAATACGTCAAGACAAACTATTTTTTTTCTTTTTTTACATCTATTACATTTAAAGATCCGACATAATCAAGGTTACTCATTAAAATTTTTAGGTTCCAAATATATACAAAATATTGTAACCCAAGTTGCCGATTCATAGCTGTGGAGCTTTTCATGTAGTGTCACTCATTTTGCCCACAAATGATCATAACCTAAAACAATAGGTATCTTTTGATATGACCAATAACGACTAGGATCTTCTCACCGCAAAAGCATCACTTCACTTCTCATCGCGCGACACGTGGCAGGAGAGAGATGTTGTTAGGCTAGATGAGGGTCATCTGCATCTAACTTCACCATCCCTACCTGCTGCTACGTGTCAGACGGTGAAAAGTGCGGTGAAGATTTTTGCGGTGAAAAGATCTCATCCCCTTGGTGTTCTATCAAACACTCACTTTTATCTTCCCGATGCGAAGATGAACAGTGGAACATTTACAAATTAGACCCGAAGTCCTCTCTATAAACTTATCGTGAATAAGGGAAGGACAGCACAAGGTGTGAAGACAAAAAAATCTTTACACCAAAAAAAAGAATGATGTGACGATATATAAGTATGACTTAAATGTTAAATATAAACAATTCCTTTTTAGACCATTAAGCATGAGAAACCGATTCAATTGATATTCAATAATACTTATCAATAGTGACTTCAACCGACCTGAAACCGTATAAATCCTGGAATCGGCTCAACAAATGTTGAATCTTGCACAAGGTATCAAAATTCCTTCCCCACTTAAAAAAGATTTGGGAATGCTTGCTCACTTCATTCTTGTTATTCTCTTCACATCTTTTGAGTGACTTTTTTTCCCCTTGTTGGCTATAGTTCTGGAAAGCTTATATTACACACCTATGTACGCCTGATATCATCGTCGAATTCTAATAATCGCATTTTTATTTATTTATTATTAACGGTGCATATTAAACATTCGTTTATGTGTCATATTCTGATATCTTGTAACATGCTTGGTGGCAACTTGGGTATCCTAATTAAAGAACATTATGAGACCTCTCTCTTAGACCAAATATGCCTTACGAAATAAAATACATTTAGATATTTGGTGTATGAGTCTACATATCACACATATTATAGATAAAAGAAACTCAACTTGGTTTAAATTAGAAAACAAGAAAACGCATTATCAAAAGATTTCCTTTTTTATGATATGAAGATTTCCCGAGGGATAAGAGGGACAACGTCAAAAGATGTAAAAATACCAAAGAAAACCAGTTTTCCATTACTTGTACTATTGCAACAGATAATAAGTAGAATCATCCATATCAAAATCTTTTCCTTACATCAAGTCTTTGAGCAAGAAAAGGAAAATACTTGTACACGAGACACCAAACGAAAAGAGAGGCCATTTATTTGAACACACTAGTAATTACGAAGAAAACACACATGCATATATAAATATATATATATATATATATATATGATAGTATAAGTTTATAGTCAGATATTTGCGAGAGTATATAGTCCATTGACGCTCCAAACCTTATTCTTAAATGAACCACGTCTAGTGATCCAACTCGCAAACAACTTTGACTCATTTTCAGTTGTCAACACAGATGCCCCCAACACAGTCACAATTGTTGGGACATGTTTCTTCGACGCAAGCCATTCCACAATGAGACAAATGAAGCTTCCTGTGATCTGAGGAAACCAACCAACTTTTGCTGCTTGTATGCGAATCCGTATTGGCTTTCACCACCACTGCAAAAGTGTGGGTAAGAGAACTAGGTAATTTGTTGATAACCACGAACATGGCATTACAAAGTAGACAAATTTTAAGATGGACATAGAGCGATATGTTCCAAGACCCTTATCGGTTGAATTACATAGTGGAGGTTGTCATGCGTCGAGATGAAAGTTCAACTACTGTATAAAGTATTCTGATACCGATAAAAAAACATAGGAAGGACGAGTAGTAACCTAATGTGTTTAGAACTAAAACTAACTAATGGAAAATGAGAGACTCACGAGAGGTGATGAGCAGCACAAGAATGAAGTGAGAAAGCATCCCCATGTCTTCTTTCCAATTGCAGCAAGAAACCTGTGATTTTTGTGCCTTGCTTCTGTGAATTGGGAGTTAATTTATAGACAGAATTCTACATCTAATTTTCAAGGTGATCTTGCATAAAACACCGACATAGTAGTTTTTAAAATAGCTAATACCAAAACTTAGCTCTACTCCCTATATGTGATTATTTTAAAATATCAAACATAGCTATCACTCAGATGTAGGAGTATTTTAAAATAGGATCGTTAGTGGACAATGTCAATAGGACTATGTCAAAAATCGTTGTTTATCTTTATATACTCTAGTTTGTATAAAAAAGACTAATTTAATATAAATTTATATTGTAATAAGGTACAATGTAGGTTTTAAATACATATGTATCTTTGCCATATGGAGAATTTAAAACAGAAATACGAGAGTCGATAGCAACAAATTTGGTGATGTCTTTTCCTATAATGCCACATTATTTTTCAAGAAGCTCAAGTACTAAGAACATTCACATGTTTTGACACGTTCCTTTCATAACTTTTGACACAGATCCAGGACTTCAAATACCCGGTGGCAGAAAGCCATACCGTGACTCTGAGGGCTTCCACTGTCTCAACTCTAAGATGCATTACAGAAGATGTAAATTAAGAGCTCCACGTCTTCTTGGATTGATTAGTACTTTACGCAAAGACCTATACAAGATGTCTTCTGTAAACTTGACATTCGGCCTAACAGCGCGTGTCTCAAGACTGGTTATATGTAAACCTTGTCCGCATCGTTTTAAATAGTTTAACAAAATATATCTTCACTTGTTGTCCGACTTTTTTTTGGTAAAATGAATCTTTAGCCGGCTAAAATAGAACATTAATTAGTCTTGGAATAAATTTTCCTTTGGCGGAACTTTTTCAGCCATTATGGATGAATGTTCTTTTTTATTCTTTTTGCCGTCTGGAGATTCACCTCATATAAAATCAGATAGCTCGAATGCTAAAGGGATTGTCGTAGTGGAACTATAAAATTATCCTCGACAAATTGCTTCTTATTAACTCTTTTGTCATATTTCTGACTGATAATCATAAGAAATTGTTTCTCATAAACTTTTTTTCGTCACATTTCTAACTTTCTGATTATCATCACAAATATTTTGTCATATATTTTTCATTCTTTATTGTTCTGCAAAATCTTAATGAAAGTTTTTCCTTTGCCAAATGATGAGCCAAAAAATATTCAGTTAGCCAACTAACAGTCATCGTAGTTTAGGTGCAGCTACTTGACTTAGTAGCCTCGGCTAGAAGACCTTGGTCTCGGCCACTATTATTTACAGTTGAAGCTAAGGTAGTTTCAAGTGTAACTCTTGGTCAGCTCGGCTGTACACCTGAGTCAGGGTGGCTCCTATTCATCACGATCAGAAGTAAATAAAGAGTATCTCAAGTCTTCAAAGATCAACTCAGAGACAACATATATCCAATTGCTCATGAAGCGTCTCAGCTCGGCCTCGGCACAGTCCTGGCCTCAGCTTCATATTAACATCAAGCTCTGACCTCTACCCTGCTCTCACGAATACTTAGTCTCTTGGAAAAGATCAGAAAAGACCTTATCAACTGCTATCTGGGACCCACCGAGATGGCTCTGCAGAGCACTTTCTAGGTGTCAAGCAACGGCTGCTTTAGTACAAAGTCATCATTGCAGGCCGACCTAAACGTTATAGAGTCTGCCACTGACGCAGCTGTAGTCACAAGCATTTGTCACATCAGACTACGTACCAGCAGTAGATAAGATAGTCATCTCAGACATCACAATTCCATCATCAAACAGAAGGTCAGACCTCCTTGATTAGGAGTATAAATATGCCTCAGTCCAGACGGGGAAAGGATGATGCAATTTTACACAAACTTCAACTACAACTACACCATCTCGGCTGACACCTAAACAGCCTAATTCTCAGTGAGAAACTGATCCAGGTTCATTCTAAACCTGTGTTCCAGCTTAAACACCTACCAAAAACACCCATAACTGAATTAAGCGTCGGAAGGCTATCCCAGAGCAGCGCTCTGGGCCTCTAACGTTTCTCTTTCTTCTCAGGTTTCGTTCTCGGATTCGGAAGGAGAGCTAACGACGTTTGATTTTGGATCACCTCTGATCCTTGGTGAAGATCCAGCTTCATCATTTGGCGCTAGAAGGAGGGCACAGAAATCCCTCCATTCAATAAAAGATCTAAACACAAAAACAACCAGCATCCAGTCATGGTTAGAGGTCATCGTGAAGGTTTGGGTGAGTCATCCAACCAGCAGAGACGAATGACTACACGTTCGGGTATTCCAGAACAGGATTCTCGGAGACCTGAACAGCATGATCCAACTCTAGAAATCTCAATGGAGGATCGAGACAAAGCGATGAAATATGTCGGTGAAAACTTGGAGGTGTTTGAGGCTATGATGGAACAAATCAAAGACAAACAAAAGGAGGTAGAAGATATGGATGAAGATCCTCCTCTTCCTCCTAAAGAAGTATCACAAAATCAATCATCTAGACCCCCTAGAGGTTTTATGGCGGATGCCAGAAGACGCAACATCAAAGCTCCAACGGTAGAGTCAGAACCTATGGCCAGACAGCGTCTGAGCGTAAGGTCAAAGTCTTTGAAGAGCGTCCTTTAGGAAGAAGAAGTTCATCGCAGGCCGAGGACTTACTATGAAGAGCACAGACACGATTTTGTGCAGGCAGTCCAGGAAAGTCCTTTTTCCTGGGATATTGCGGAATACATGGCACACGACAGTTTCAAGGTGCCAAAGATGGATACCTATGAGGGGACAACAGATCCCACATATCATCTTTTCCAGTTCCAAACTGCAATGGGTCTGAAAAATGTCCCAGATCCTCTACGCTGTAAAACTTTCCCGATGTATCTATGGGGAAAAGCAAGAAGGTGGTTCCAAGAGCTCCCCTCAAAGTCAGTGGGATCTTTCAAGCAGCTGGCGCAAAAGTTCAAGTCTCATTTTGTGTCCAGTACTTCTTTTGTGAAGAACTCATCACATCTAATGACTTTGAGACAAGGTCCATATGAGTCTGTGCTGAAATATATGCAACGCTTCTCGGATGAGTCACTGCAGGTCAGTGACAGAAATGAGGGCGTGAAAGCAGCAGCCTTCATTAATGGGCTCCGAGCTGGTCACCTCTTCTCTCCACTAGCTGAGGAGGGACCTACGACCTTAAGAGAATGTCTGGAGAAAGCCCATCAGTTTGTCCGAGGTGAAGAAGCGAACAGATTGAAAAGGGAGGCCGAGCAGGGAACTCGGGAAGAAAGCCGATCTAGCTTCAAAAAAGAAGGTCGGCGCAATGAAGGAAAAGACCGTGAGCGACGCAGTGCGTTCGAGCACATGGGTGGAAGAGGCAAATGAGGTAAAGAGGGTTTGCCCATTTTGGCTTCTAAGGAAAATATTTCAGCTGTCCTGGAAAAAGATGTCTTGAGGGTTGATCCCAAAACCTTGAATGGGTCCAGAGAAAGAAGGGACCCTAAGCTATACTGCCGATATCACAGAGATATCGGACATGACACAGAAGATTGCAGACAGCTGGCTCAGGCTATTAAGCAACTGATAGAACAGGGTCACTTAAAACAATTCTATGACCCACGTTCACGCCTGCATAATCGGTTGGACTTTTACAAGAACCCTCAGAAGGACAAATGCCGACCAAAGTCCCCACCTCGGCACTGCAGGTTGGATGACGATGAGGAGCAAGGTAGACATGGGACTGCAGGTCGGCCCCAAGTCAATTCTATTATTTATACCATCTCTGGAGGTCCACCTTACACAGGCCGAGGTGAATCTAGTTCTGCGGGAACCTCATCAGGTCCGCCAGCTAAGAGAACAAAGATGGGTAAGGAGATGACTTATGGGCCAGAAGATCCCATTCCATCGGACTCCAACAACACATGTTTAGTAATAGATCTGTATATACACTTAGCTCCGGATAAGATTGTGGAGGTCCGACATGTTTACGTGGATACCGGCAGTATAGCTCCGGATAAGATAGTGGAGGTTGTCATGCATCGAGATGGAGGTTCGAGTTTAGAATTCGGAGATTGCTATAAACTACTATATAAAGTATCCTGATACCGATAAAAAAAAACATTGGAAATATGAATAGTAACATAATGTGTTTAGAACTACAGCTAACTAGTGGAAAATGAGAGACTCACCAGAGATGATGAGCAGAACAAGAATGAAGTGAGAAAGCATCCCATGTCTTCTTTCCAAGTGCCGCAAGAAACCTGTGATTTACTGTGCCTTCCTTCTGTGACTTGGGAGTCAATTTATAGAAAGAATTCTACATCTAATTTTCAAGATGGTGTTGCATAAAACACCGATATAGTAGTTTTTAAAATAGCTAATACCAAAACTTAGCTCTACTCCCTACATGTGATTATTTTAAAATGTCAAACACAGCTATCACCCTGACGTAGGAGTATTCTGAAATGGGATCGTTAGTGGACAATGTCAATGAGGACTATGTCAAAAATCGTTATTTATTTTTAGATACTCTAGTTTGTACATAGAAGACTCCTTTAATATAAATTTATATCGTAATAAGGGACAATTCAGGTTTCAAATACGTATGTATTTTTGACATATGGAGACTTTAAAACAGAAATACGAGAGTCGATAGCTCCGTAAAATTAGCTCCACAACAAATTTGGCGATGTCTTTTCCTATAATGCCACATTATTTTCCAAGAAGCTCAAGTACCAAGAACATTCATACCAAGAACATTCATACGTTTTAACACATTTCTTTTATAACTTTTGACACAGTTCCAGAACTTCAAATACCCAGTGGCAGAAAGCCATACCATGGCTCTGAAGGCTTCCACTGTCTCAGCTCCAAAAAGTATTGCGGAAGATGTAAACCAATAGTTTAACTGTCTTCTCGATTGGTGAGTACTTTACACAAGGACCTACATAAGTGTCTCTCTGCAAACTAGACCTTCGGTCTAGCAACATGCGTATCTCATGACTTCAAATACTGGTTATATGTAAACCTTGTCCGCACCCTTTAAATAGTTTAACAAAATATATCTTCACTTGTTGTCCGACTTTTTTTGGTAAAATGAATCTTTAGTCGGCTAAAATAGAACATTAATTAGTCATGGAATAAATTTTCCTAAGCGGAATTTTTTCAGCCATTATGGATGAACGTTCTCTTTTTATTCTTTTTGCCGCCTGGAGATTCGCCTCATATAGAATCAGATAGCTCGAATGCTAAAGGGATGTCGTACTGGAGCTATAAAATTATCCTCCACAAATTGCTTCTTATTAACTCTTTTGTCAAATTTCTGACTATGCCCCTACTCCTAACAAGTTGCTGGTCGGGATCTTGAAACTATCGCCCGAGAAGTAAGTAAGGTGGTCCTTATTTGGCCATAAAGATAATCGTTGTTCTTAGGTCAGAGCCGACAAGGGGTGCTAATCTGGCCACCCAACCAAGCAGATCAAGGGCTACTCGGTCATAGGTTCGAATGTTGTCACCTTTCTTGTGGATCATCATGTGGTTACCAACTGGTAATCATAACAAATTGTTTCTCATAAAGTTCTTTTTGTCATATTTCTAACATTTTGATAATCATAAACAAATATTTTGTCATATATTTTTCTTCTTTATTGTTTTGCAAAACCTCAAAGAACGGGTTTTCTTTGCCAAATAGCTTAATTTTATTATTTGAGAAAGTTATCATATATTTTAGCTTTATGAATTGAAATGCATATAAGATGCTTTCATTAAAAATTTTATAAGGACTGCAAATGGAAGTTTATCTCTGGCTAATAAGTACATTTACACAAAAGATGTAATAAATATTGCCTTGTTAATTATATACCAAAATATTTGCATTGTTTCACATAGAACATATAGGAAACGATCTCTCTAATGCACATATGTTTATCTCGCCGTGTCCATAATCATCAAGTCTCATCGCCCGTGCTAACCATTAGCATAACCTTTTATGTCAAGTTATTAGATACTACTACTGAAGCATTTTTTGATATTTGTCCGAGACAAACATGGTGTTCGCCCTTTTCGTATACCTTACTGTTGTATTCTTTTGTATATTTTGGATGTTGTTGAAGAGGCAAGAAATAATGTGTCAAGCTGAGGTGTTGAAATAAAAGAACACAACAAAGAAGATGTTAGCAATGATGTGTCGAGTCGAGGTGATAATGTGAAAGAATACAGTAGCGTACTGAACACAAAGAAAGCCGTGGCGGCAGTGGCAATTCGAAGTGTCAGAACAGATGAACTCGTTAAAGGTCGTAGTTGGCCAACAACGTACAACTGATCTCGTAAGTCAAACTGGCCACGTTAGCAATCCTAGTCAACTTAAAGTAGCGGCAATCACGTGGCTGTGAACGCAGTAGATCTGGAAAAATTGTATTTTTCATTCATGTTTTGTGCCATACATACTGTCCTATATTTATACACTTCAAATCCTATACAATTATAGTAATCAATCAATCACTGAAATCACTCTAGTTAATTTACAGCAATCTGTACTAAATGTATAATATTTCTAACTTGGTAAGGATATATTCTAACACTCCCTCTCAAGTTGAATATGGGGTCACCAATATTCAACTTGCACAGTACAGAGTCAAAAATGCGGCCATTAACAGCCTTGGTCAGAATATCTGCAAGTTGATCTTCTGATCGCATGTATGGCAGCGCAATGACTCCGTTATCCAGCTTTTCTTTAATAAAATGTCGATCAATCTCCACATGCTTAGTCCCGTCATGCTGGACAGGATTCTCAGAAATACTAATGGAAGCTTTGTTATCACACATTAAGTGGATAGGATCAGTGACCGGAAAACCAAGTTCTTGTAATAGCTTACGGACCCATAGAATTTTAGTGATACCTTTAGCGATACCACGAAACTCTGCTTCTGCACTTGATAAAGCAACCACCTTCTGCTTCTGCACTTGATAAAGCAACCACCTTCTGCTTCTGCACTTGATAAAGCAACCACCTTCTGCTTCTTGCTCCGCCAGGTGACAACATTACCACTAACTAATGTGAAGTATCCAGAAGTAGATCGCCGGTCAACCTGGTTGCCAGCCCAATCAGCATCAGTATAAGCTTCAATATTTAAATGTCCATTGTTCCTGAAGACCAATCCTCGTCCCGGTGTTCCTTTTAAGTATCGCATGATCCGTAGTACCGCCTCCAGATGATGTTTCTGCGAATTATGCATAAACTGACTTACGACTCCAACATCATATGCAATATCAGGTCTAGTGTGAGACATATATATAAGCTTTCCAACTAGACGCTGGTATTGTTCCCGATCTATTGACGGAGCTCCTTGGATAATGTCTAGTCTGGTGATTCTGAACCATCGGAGAGTCAGCCAATCTGGCATCTAATAGACCGACTTCAGCTAGTAGATCAAGTATATATTTCTTCTGAGAGATATAGATGCCAGCTGTTGATCGCATCACTTCGATGTCCAAAAAATACTTGAGTTCGCCAAGGTCCTTCATCTCGAACTGTGTGAATAAATAGTTCCTGAGATGTGAAATTTCATTAGCATCGTTACCAGTAATAATCATATCATCAACATAAATGATAAGGCAAGAAACAAGACTTCTCTGATGTTTGATGAACAGAGTATGGTCCGCATTACTTTGTCTATATCCATCTTCTTTCATAGCAAGCGTAAATCTGCCAAATGCGCGCGGTGACTATTTAAGACCGTAAAGAGCACGGGTAAGCTTGCACACTTGTCCAGGTAAAAATTCTTCTGAGAAGCCAGGTGGTGGATCCATATATACTTTCTCTTTCAAAGTTCCATGAAGAAATGCATTCTTTACGTCAAACTGTCGCAGAGGCCAATTCTTTGTAGCAGCTATAGCAAAGAGGACCCTGATAGTATCAATCCGAGCAACAGGAGAGAAGGTCTCCGAGTAGTCCACTCCATATGTTTGTGTGTATCCTTTAGCTACCAACCTCGCTTTATGTCTCTAGATAGACCCATCTGCCTTGTATTTTATTGTGAACACCCCTGACATCCGACTGTTCGTTTCCCTGGAGGCAGTTGGCATCTTGTCCATGTTTCATTCCTTTTTAGTGCATTCATTTCTAGTATCATAGCCTCCTTCCATTCTGGTTGGCTGCAGGCTTCCTCAACAGTCCGAGGAATTTTTTCGGAGCAGATTTTGGTAAAGAAGGCCCGTACAGTGTTGCTTAGATTCTTTGTTGGGATGGATATAGGGTATCTGGTGGCTCGAGCTATTTTTGTAGGTGAATACCTGTCCGGTGGAATGCCCCTGTTTTTTCTTGGTGGAAGCGCCCGTCCCTGTTCCTCTACACATGGGGAAATATGGTCCAGTTCCAGACAAACACGATTAGGAGTAGATATATCACAAGGGGTAGAATTGTCAGGAGCAGAGTGGGGAGACAAAGTGACTAGATTAGGCGAAAGTACTAGACTACCTGTGTCATCATGTATACTTTCTGTTACCTGTTGAGAGACATGCATGTGAGGAGGATCATCTGTGGATACCAGAGTAGTGGACATATCATTGTGGAGAGCTGCAGTACAGTCGGTGCCAACTACTTGCCGTGTTGGATCAGCTACAGACCAGGTTAGACTAGGCACTGAATCGATGGATCCATCATTAGCTATCACACCCTGATGCCGAGGTTGGGTGCCAAAGAAAAACTCGGTCTCAAGGAAGACACAGTTTATGGTGACATAGATTCGCCGAGTGCGGGGGTTATAACAACGGTATCCCTTTTGGGAAGAGACGTAGCCGACAAATACGCATTTTTCGGCACAAGGGTCTAGTTTATCTCGGTTGTATTATGGTGTAGTATGGCTGTGGGTAGACGGTTACTGAGATATGTGGCCATAGACACTGCCTCTGACCAAAAATACCGTGGGACGGATGATTCTAGCATCACGGCGTGGGTCATTTCAAGAAGAGTGTGGTTTTTTTGTTCTGCAACGCCATTTTGTTCAGGAGTATCTGGGCAAGAGGTTTGGTGAATAATGCCATGATACCGAAAAAACTGTTTGAGTGCCCCGTCAAAGTATTCTCCCTCATTATCAGAACGTAAAATCTGAATAGTCGAATGGTATTGAGTGTGAATCATGTGGTAAAACTCAACAAATATAGTGGTAACTTCAGATTTATATTTGAGAATATATAACCATGTCATGCGGGAATAATCATCAAAAAATGCAACAAAATACTTATAACCTAAAGGCGTAGAATGTGGAAATGGGCCCCAAACATCAGAATGTATTAAGGTAAAAATTTTGTCGACACGTGTACTATTTAAACGATTAGTAGCCCAGGGCTGTTTGGCCCGGAGGCAAGTGTCACAAGTAAATGGTGGTAATGTACTGGAAAATAAAGTGGAAAATAGTTTCTGC
Organism: Eustoma russellianum; assembly: GCA_036186865.1. NCBI lineage: Eukaryota > Viridiplantae > Streptophyta > Magnoliopsida > Gentianales > Gentianaceae > Eustoma > Eustoma russellianum. The sequence goes on along the minus strand of AP025101.1, from coordinate 283,774 downwards.
AAATAGCTAAAAGGGCCCTAACCAACGGTACCGTAGCCATAGCTGACGTGTTACCGACCCGGTGACAAGATTTGACCTCCCATGTTGTACCACTGCGTCTACATAATAAAGTCCCCCCTCTCAGTACCACGTCCAATGATCTCCCGAGTATGAATGTCCTGCAACACGCAAAAGGACGGATATATAAGCACAACGCAATCAAGTTCTTTAGTAATTTGGCTAATGGACA
>AP025101.1:165061-283535 GCA_036186865.1 Eustoma russellianum | reverse complement strand
ACAACGCAATCAAGTTCTTTAGTAATTTGGCTAATGGACAGTAGTTTAGTGGAGAGAGAAGGAACAAGTAAGCAATTTTGAAGTGTAATATTGGGGGTGATTGAAATAGAGCCACTGCCGTGAATGGGAATGATATCGCCACTAGCAGTCTCAACATGGGATTCTAGGGACTTGGAGTGAGTTACCAAGTCATTGGGGTCAAAGGTCATTGTGTCCATAGCACCACAGTCGAAGATCCACTGAGGGTTTTGGGTGGATAAATTATGATGGGGGCGGAATTTCTTTTCTGGAAACTGGAGGGTTGTTTTTGTGTTTGTCGAAAAACTGTGGACCAATTTATCACATGAAGAGGACTCCAGGGACTGGACATTTCCACCTAAAGAATCATGGGGGGTGGGAAGTATATTGGGGGGTTACTGGGGGTGTAATAAGCATTTTATTAAAAACAGGGGGTTGAGAGACAAATGGGCAGGGGCTTTAGATGTAATTTCACTATAAAAAAAAGAAATGGGGGCTAGGGTTTTTAGTTCCCAGCCCCATACCTGCGGCGGCTAGGCTATGTGCTTCTTTCTGCGCTCTGCCTTCTTTGTCATGCTCCTCCCTGCTTCTGTTTTCTTCTTCGATTTTGCTGTTGCTGACTCCCTCTCCAGGAGTCCTGGCAGCAGCTGACTTGCCCTGACTTGTGGTGATGCGTTTCTCTTCCCACCACTTCGGGTACCCGAAGATCTGAAAGCACTTTTCCTTGCTATGTCCCTTCTTCCTGTAGTGTTCATAGATGATAGAGGTTTGTCTACTCGTGATGATGGAATACCTGAACGAGTGGACGCTTGTCCCTTTTGAGCTGGAGTATTTCGGTCAGAATGTGGTCCTTCACCACGTCCGCGTCCCATACTTGGTTTTACCACCAAGCCTTGTCCCAGTCCCAGTGATAAGCCTGTCTATGAGGGACCGTGTTTCACCAGGTTCGTCTGAGCCTCAGCTCGTTTGAATTCAAAGAAGGCTGCCTCCACATTCGGTAGAGGCGTCCTTTTGAGTAGCTCCTTTTTTTCAGTTTCAAATCTGTCACTTACTGCTGTCAAGAATTGATAGAGTCTAAATTCTTGCATTTTTTGTTTGTACAAGGATACATCCTCAGGGTATTTCATTGGATTCATATCCAACAAGTCAATTTCGACCCAAATATCTTGAAGGCTGTTCCAACAGGCTTCAAGCGTGCCTTCCCCCTGCTGGATATTGTTGGCCTTCCTGTGTAAATCAAAGACTTGTAAGGAGTCACCTCGAGATCCATAAGTGTAGCGCCCCGCTCCCGAACCCTAGTATCGAGAACGGTGCACCCGCCGTATCTCGCTGAGGAGAATACAAAGCGTCGAATCAATTTCCAACATGTCCAAAAGACGTAGAAATTTTTCGCGCGGAAACGAAATACCATAACATAAAGTTCTTTGATAAATAACATTCCTTAATACAATAATAACCAAATCCTAACAATAACATACGTCTGAAAATCCAACAAGGTAATGTCTGGTGAGATCTCAATAAAATAAAGACAAACAGTCGCAGGGTCTTCTTATATCCTAAGTGCGACCGTCAGTCTGCCCGTTCCACTGTATCAGCCCCGTCCTCAACAAAGACGTAGTCATAGGTCTCTTCCTGCTCATCTGGTGGGGGGGGGAGAGTAGGGGTGAGTGACTGGGAAATCACTCAGTAGGCACCTGCCTCCAAGTAGTACAAGACAAACATACAATAATGACATAGCACATCGCACATAGGACATAATATCACATAAGCATACGAATGCGGAAAAGTAATTCACTCCAGATAAAGAATGCGCAACATCGTGATGCATGTCCTACTATGCATGTCACACGCAACAAGGTCATGTCACACAAAATGCCAATAACTCCGCCATGCAATGCATGATCCCGGGACCTAACTGAGTGGCTGTGGATCGTACTCACCCACAGTCACCATCCTGAGTGTACTTGGCCCCGCCACCGTACACCATCCTGAGCGCCCGTGACCCGTACGTCACGACCCACCATCATGCGAATGCACGTGCCATGAATGCAAATAACACAATCGCCTGAGGCCCCTGGCCCATCCTCACCATCCTCCGGCACTCAAATCTAGGTTCATTTATTCTTCAAATAATGATTTAATGTTGTTTGGTGTTAAAACTATTTTCCATTGCTTATATATATTTATAGGGCACTTCCTAAGTTTTTCCCCATTTTTTTTCCCTATTTTTCCTTAATTTATTTCTACTTATTACCTAATTATCCAAATTAAATAAATTATCATAATTACTGAAATTTAGTGAAAATAATTATTTTTTTATATTTTATAATTCCTGGTATTTATTTATAATTTTCTGATATTTATTTATAATTTTTCCCTAATTATTACTATTTTATTAATTAATTATCCTAATTGAATAAATTATCATAAATACCGAAATTTAGTGAAAATAAGTTAAATTCAGTGTTTTATGATTTCTGGAATTTATTTATAATTTCTGATATTTATTTATATTTTCTTTTTTTCTATATTTATTACCTTTTTAATTAATTTAATAACAATTACTAGAATTACTAAAATTTCAGAATTTATTTCTAAAACTAAACAAATACATTGGGCTGGCCTCTTGATTCGCTGCCAGCCCTATCTGATCTCAGGCGCAGGTCCGGCCCGTTAAGGGCTGGCCTGCTATACCGGTTTTTTTTTTTTTTTTTTTTTTTTACTTCGCGGCTAATTGGGCCGGCAGACCGCTGGCCCGGTCCGTTGGCCATTCGGCCCGGTCCGCTAAGCCTGCCAACTTTTTTTTTCTTTTAACACTATTGGGCCTGCCCCCTGAAATCAGCCAGCCCGTTAGTGCTGGTCTGCACAGCTACCGGGCTTCGGCCCTTTAGGTTATATATACAGATTTTTTTTTCTTTTATGTTTATGCCACTGTCGTTCAGGAGGCGCGTGGTACACCTTCCCGCGCGTGCAGCCACGCGCTGCCGTTTCCGGCGGCGCGTGCGGCGCACCGACGGCCTCCGGCGACCGTTTTTCGACCCCGATCTATATTCTTGCCTAATACCAGTCTATGTGAACCTACTCTAAGGCCAAATCAACAACTAAAACCCTACAGATGTGCTATTTTGATTACCAAATTTTTCCCTAAAATCACATCAAAAGCACGCAAAACAGAGTATACACTGCAACTTTGATGCTTCTCACGGAATCAACAGTACAGTATGAATCTTAACAAATAAAACAGTAAAAACACATAATATACCACTAGAGCATGCTTGAATTTGCACCGAATGGAGGGGGAAAAGGAACCTACTTGGATTGCAGACTTCTATCCATTTTGACTTCTCCTTTTCTCCTTCTTCTTCCCTACCTTTTCTCTCTGAAACTGTGCTCTCTCCTCTATCCTTACCCTTGCGTTTCTTCCTCTTTCTCTCTCTTTTTTTTTTTTTTTTGTTGTTTTTCTTCTACTAACCGTCGGCCCCCCCCTGCTCCTTTATCACAGTTTTTCTGCACAATTTGAGGGGGAAGTTATTCCCCCCTCAATTCACGTCCTATACCTTTTTTTTTTTATTTTTTTTTTTTCAAATTCATTTGAATTATTTATTATTACATTTAACCTTTTTTTTTCTTTTATTCTTTTTATTTTAACTGGTTATTATTATTATTTTATTTCATTTACTTTTTCTTTTAGGTTTTTTTTTTATCCCAAACGTCCCCTCATATGTACATATTTTATATTTATTATTTTTTTTCTTATTATTTATACAAATTTAACAATTAAACCCCCCTTTTTTTATCTCTTATTTCTACTTGATATATATAAATATACAACAGTCTTCCAATAGTTATGAACTTACTTAACACAACGATAAGATACAAAAATTAATTTAATTCCAAAGGGTCGTTACTCTCACGGCTACGTTGATTTTTAAACCAACGTAAAACGGCTAGTTCGAAAATTCCTGGGTGTAACATCCTACCCTCCTTACAAGAAGTTTCGTCCTCGAAACTTGTCGTACCCATTTTGAAATGTTAAGAGTAGTATTCACGTAGCTGATTCTCTAACACACCTTGACTTACGGAATGATTTTTCTTCAGTTCCTGATCTTTACGGTATATGATTTGAACAGAAGTCTCTTCATATGACGCGTCCGATCTACTTTTGAAAAGGCGGTGTATCCATTACATGGCTCGGACTAGAGACAGATCTCCTCAGTTGAGAAACATGGGATACATTGTGTTCTTAGGCTAGCACCGGAGATAACGTCAATCAGTAAGCTAACGAATCGATCTTTCCGAGTATCTCATAAGTCGCAATGTGCCGCGACCTCAGCTCACCCTTCAGACCAAAACGTGGCCCACCTCTGTATAGGTGACACATTCAAATAACCTTGTCTCTGACAGTAAACTCCCAGGGATGCTTCTTCGAATTTGTCTAACTCTTGCTTCTGTCTTGGGCAACTTTGAGTCTTTCCCGATTCACTTTATCTTCTATTTGGTCTGCTCAACCAGTCTTGAACCGGTAATAGTACGCTTTTCAACTTCGTCCCAATGGACATGGGACATACACTTCCGTCCCTGGAACGCCTCAATTGTTGTCATGCCGGTGGTGTTATAGCAGCTGTTGTCGTTAACAAACTTGATCAACTGCGCGCGACCCTTAGCATGTCCTCAATAGTCTGCATCGTCATCTCAGACTACTCATCGGGTTGCAGATGAAATGCAATACTCAACGTGGCTCCGTCTACTATATCCACATACACGAGTTTTAACGGTGTTGTCGTTTTAATGGTTAAGTGTGTTGTTTTGTTTTGTTTTTTTTTTTTTTTTAACATGTTTGGTATAGATATACTCGTATAATGTGTTGTGTGTCCTTATGTCATACCCAAGTATGACTTATGTATCAAATGTAGCTAATGAATGTACAGTCGTTATATGTAACCTGTCACGTGTCTTATATTATATTGTATATTAGTTGAGTTTTAAGCGATACATATGCTGTGCGCGTTCATTTTATCTATTTATTCATTGATTTATGATATATCTCTCACTCTCTCTCTCTTTTTTTTTTGTACTTATGTTAGTCGTCGATACTCTTATGTCACCTATACTCTGTATTTCTGTACTAGCTTGTCTTATTATTGTACAAATATCGTATAAATACCATTATATATTATTCTGCGGAAAATATATATAACTGCATAGGTTTTACTGACATTCAGATATCTAATTTATTTATGTGTTCAGGTATGATAAAAATAATTCTCTTCTTTTTTTTTTTCTCGTATTATTAAGTTATTTACTCTTTAACTAATTACTACGCTGTCATGCAATATTGTGTTGTTCTTAACTCTTAAGTAGCGTGCTTACTTCAGCTGTGTATGTTAATGGTTCGTTTTGGAAACTTGTAATTATTTGTCTATATCATAACCCATGCCTCGTATGAAAGTGTTTGTGTTACTGTATTGTGTTGTTTGTTGTCGTTACATGTTATGATATTTATTACCGTTTTGTTGTATTAGCTATACGGCGGTGTTATTGAAGTAGTTGTGTGTATACTAGTGCATATTCACTTAGCATCGTTTAGTTACTTTTGTTTCGTGTATCTTTTTGTATATCCTTTTGTTTTTTTTTTGTACGTTATATCATTGATGTTGTAACAAATTATGTTTGTCTACTTTCTTCTTTATTGAAGCAAAAGATTGGGGTCTTTCTTTCTTTTCTTTTTTTTTTTGTGATCATTTAGCACATATAATCCTGACCTAACGTATATATATATATATATAATTTTTTTTTTTTTTTTTTTGCTACTCCTACGTGTTATGGTATTCTATATATATATTGTGAGCTTTTACCTATTACTTCATATTTTATTGTGTTGGTCGCTTTGTACGTATATGTATATGTGTATGTGTGAATATTGCTGATTTATGTTGCCGTATATTCTTAGTGTATTATGTTATGTGATACTTTTCCTTTTGTACTGTGTCATGTTTCTTTGTGTAGTTGTGTTGGATTTGTATGTCGATGTTCTAATACATTTTTGATATGTGGTAATAGGTAATTAAGGTATGTCGTGTTGATCAGTATATATATAGATATAGTTAATTAGCAAAAAGTGTGTATTATGATCTGGTGTTTAAGGTTTTTTTTTTTTTTTTGTTCAGCGAACCTTGTTGATCTCAACTGTCAACTCGAATTTCGCTTTATTCTGCTTTCGGCTGCTCCAGGACACCAATATTGACGAAAATCCTTCAACTACTTTCATGTAGTTACTGGTCCAACCCAAGAAAACTTCTTACTTCAATCACCTTGGTCGATCGGTGCTACTCAGCAGCATCCTTAATCTTCTTTGAATCCATTGAGGTTCACTCTTCTGAACTTACGTGACTCAACAAAGCTACGTTTCTGCTACGCAACTCTGATTATTTACTTCTAACTAACAACATTTGTACTGATGATGAGTTATTGAGACCTGGTCGTCGATAGTTGGACTCTGTCACTATGTCGCCAGCATCCCTGATGTCCGCATCAATCATCAAGTGGATCTAGATACTGATCATTGCTTCCCTTTATGTTGTAACTGATTCTATTGTGGTGGCGTCGGCCTCTGCTCAGTGTCCTTTTTCGTAAAACGTCTCGGTTGTGGTACTGATATTTGCATAGTCCCCTCACACTGACCATAATATGGCACCCACATTGAGCACTTAGTGGTGGGAGTGGTCCTGCACTACTCCGCGACTGTACTTTCGTCGCGACGGTCCTATGATCGTTAGCGGCCATGTCGCATATTTCTGCCTCCTCGGTGGAGGGTGTTTCCAAACATCAATTCCGGACGCTTGCATTTCTATGTAGTAGGACCTCAGATTTCGTGGCGACAACAGCGGGAGACGCTAGTTCCACTACTATTGGCACTGCATAGTTCACAGTTGCCGTTGCGCCAAATGGTGGCCATGGTGTAGGCTAATGCTTGGAGGATGACCCCTTGATCCTGGTGGTCGTTACCATAACCACTGTTGCCTCCTTTGTCATATCATTTATTATTATTATATTTTTTTTTTTCACGACGTGACGATATTTTCTTGGATTTTGTACAAACCTTGACGAGATTTTGGATTGAACGTGAGTAGTCGATGGATTTGAACATTTATGGGGCTCATGCTAAGGTTCAGGGGTTCAACGGTAGTTTAATAGAGAAAGCTCACCAACGGCACACACCTCCCTTAGCCCGATCATGACTTAGGTCTACTTCATTTATTAGGGTCATATTATCATTTCGAGAAAGGTCATAGCTTATGTCTAGGTGATCTAGTTAATCCTGCGTTCCCGAGGCGGATCTGAAGCCTCGGCTCTGATACCACCTGTAGCGCCCCGCTCCCGAACCCTAGTATCGAGAACGGTGCACCCGCCGTATCTCGCTGAGGAGAATACAAAGCGTCGAATCAATTTCCAACATGTCCAAAAGACGTAGAAATTTTTCGCGCGGAAACGAAATACCATAACATAAAGTTCTTTGATAAATAACATTCCTTAATACAATAATAACCAAATCCTAACAATAACATACGTCTGAAAATCCAACAAGGTAATGTCTGGTGAGATCTCAATAAAATAAAGACAAACAGTCGCAGGGTCTTCTTATATCCTAAGTGCGACCGTCAGTCTGCCCGTTCCACTGTATCAGCCCCGTCCTCAACAAAGACGTAGTCATAGGTCTCTTCCTGCTCATCTGGTGGGGGGGGGGAGAGTAGGGGTGAGTGACTGGGAAATCACTCAGTAGGCACCTGCCTCCAAGTAGTACAAGACAAACATACAATAATGACATAGCACATCGCACATAGGACATAATATCACATAAGCATACGAATGCGGAAAAGTAATTCACTCCAGATAAAGAATGCGCAACATCGTGATGCATGTCCTACTATGCATGTCACACGCAACAAGGTCATGTCACACAAAATGCCAATAACTCCGCCATGCAATGCATGATCCCGGGACCTAACTGAGTGGCTGTGGATCGTACTCACCCACAGTCACCATCCTGAGTGTACTTGGCCCCGCCACCGTACACCATCCTGAGCGCCCGTGACCCGTACGTCACGACCCACCATCATGCGAATGCACGTGCCATGAATGCAAATAACACAATCGCCTGAGGCCCCTGGCCCATCCTCACCATCCTCCGGCACTCAAATCTAGGTTCATTTATTCTTCAAATAATGATTTAATGTTGTTTGGTGTTAAAACTATTTTCCATTGCTTATATATATTATAGGGCACTTCCTAAGTTTTTCCCCATTTTTTTTCCCTATTTTTCCTTAATTTATTTCTACTTATTACCTAATTATCCAAATTAAATAAATTATCATAATTACTGAAATTTAGTGAAAATAATTATTTTTTTTATATTTTATAATTCCTGGTATTTATTTATAATTTTCTGATATTTATTTATAATTTTTCCCTAATTATTACTATTTTATTAATTAATTATCCTAATTGAATAAATTATCACAAATACCGAAATTTAGTGAAAATAAGTTAAATTCAGTGTTTTATGATTTCTGGAATTTATTTATAATTTCTGATATTTATTTATATTTTCTTTTTTCTATATTTATTACCTTTTTAATTAATTTAATAACAATTACTAGAATTACTAAAATTTCAGAATTTATTTCTAAAACTAAACAAATACATTGGGCTGGCCTCTTGATTCGCTGCCAGCCCTATCTGATCTCAGGCGCAGGTCCGGCCCGTTAAGGGCTGGCCTGCTATACCGGTTTTTTTTTTTTTTTTTTTTTTTTTTACTTCGCGGCTAATTGGGCCGGCAGACCGCTGGCCCGGTCCGTTGGCCATTCGGCCCGGTCCGCTAAGCCTGCCAACTTTTTTTTTTTCTTTTTAACACTATTGGGCCTGCCCCCTGAAATCAGCCAGCCCGTTAGTGCTGGTCTGCACAGCTACCGGGCTTCGGCCCTTTAGGTTATATATACAGATTTTTTTTTTTCTTTTATGTTTATGCCACTGTCGTTCAGGAGGCGCGTGGTACACCTTCCCGCGCGTGCAGCCACGCGCTGCCGTTCTCCGGCGGCGCGTGCGGCGCACCGACGGCCTCCGGCGACCGTTTTTTCGACCCCGATCTATATTCTTGCCTAATACCAGTCTATGTGAACCTACTCTAAGGCCAAATCAACAACTAAAACCCTACAGATGTGCTATTTTGATTACCAAATTTTTCCCTAAAATCACATCAAAAGCACGCAAAACAGAGTATACACTGCAACTTTGATGCTTCTCACGGAATCAACAGTACAGTATGAATCTTAACAAATAAAACAGTAAAAACACATAATATACCACTAGAGCATGCTTGAATTTGCACCGAATGGAGGGGGAAAAGGAACCTACTTGGATTGCAGACTTCTATCCATTTTGACTTCTCCTTTTCTCCTTCTTCTTCCCTACCTTTTCTCTCTGAAACTGTGCTCTCTCCTCTATCCTTACCCTTGCGTTTCTTCCTCTTTCTCTCTCTTTTTTTTTTTTTTTGTTGTTTTTCTTCTACTAACCGTCGGCCCCCCCCCTGCTCCTTTATCACAGTTTTCTGCACAATTTGAGGGGGAAGTTATTCCCCCCTCAATTCACGTCCTATACCTTTTTTTTTTTATTTTTTTTTTTTTCAAATTCATTTGAATTATTTATTATTACATTTAACCTTTTTTTTTTCTTTTATTCTTTTTATTTTAACTGGTTATTATTATTATTTTATTTCATTTACTTTTTCTTTTAGGTTTTTTTTTTTATCCCAAACGTCCCCTCATATGTACATATTTTATATTTATTATTTTTTTTTCTTATTATTTATACAAATTTAACAATAAACCCCCCTTTTTTTATCTCTTATTTCTACTTGATATATATATAAATATACAACAGTCTTCCAATAGTTATGAACTTACTTAACACAACGATAAGATACAAAAATTAATTTAATTCCAAAGGGTCGTTACTCTCACGGCTACGTTGATTTTTAAACCAACGTAAAACGGCTAGTTCGAAAATTCCTGGGTGTAACAATAAGTGAGGGCCAACCCATCCCAGAGGGCTTTGGCCGTTGGGTATCTTGAAACGTTATTTATCATACTGCCATCGACATTTTGCAAAATCCAAGTGAAGACGGAATTATCATCATGTTCCCACCGGGGGAACGTTGGATCAGTTGGTGGTGGTGGTGGGGGTACCCCCGTAAGGTGGTATTGTCTCCCCTTCCCAGAATAGTTTGGTAAAATTATACGGGACCATAGTGAATAGTTATTGCCGGTGAGTTTAACTGTGATATGGAGATTTTCAGGTAATGGTGCTGGTTGTTGAGGTCGTGGGCTTAGGGTATCCTTGAGGATTTGAGCCACTTGAATGGCCAAATCTCCAGGGGTTGGACTGGCTGACGATTCTGGTTTGGATTCTTGTGGGTTTTGTGTAATTTCTTACATGGTGGGATTTTGCAGGTGTGGAATGTGCTGACGGCAAACTCAGATTATCTGAGTAATGATCAAGCCAATTTGCCGTAGGAATGGTATGTCCGCCGGATACTGGTCGGAAAGGTATATGTGGGCACTGATTAGAGTTTCTCTGAACCTATACTCAAAGATCTCACAATCAATTTGTAAAGTGAAGATCGTACTGCTCTAATACCATGTGAACGCAGTAGATCTGGAAAAATTGTATTTTTCATTCATGTTTTGTGCCATACATACTGTCCTATATATATACGCTTCAAATCCTATACAATTATGGTAATCAATCAATCACTGAAATCACTCTAGCTAATTTACAGCAATCACTAATTTACAGCAATCTATACTAACTGTATAATATTTCTAACTATGGTAAGGATATATTCTAACAGTGGCCTCCGAAGAAAGCAGGTCGAAGAAGTGGAGTTGAAGCGAGAATTTCAGAGGAAAAGTTTGCTAGTTTATATAGTTAGTTATTTTGTAATTAGCATGTTTAGTTATGTAGATTTTCAGTTGTATATATATTCAGAGACACATTGCATAGTTTCATTATGAGAAACGAGAAGAATCACATTTCTTTAGTTTTGATTTCTTCTTTTTTTTCTTCTATTTTTCTACATAATATCAGAGCTTGATTTACTCCTTTAAAGTCGTAAGAGAGCGTAAATTCTGAAATTGCTCTTTCCAGTCCTCTCTTTGTTCATAATGAGAATCCTTTCATACTCTTGATTCAACCATCGCTGTTTGGTCATAATTTTCATTCCTAGAGCAGGTCCTTTCGAATGGCGCCGCTGTTGAAGGACGAACTTGGCTTCACAACCCAATGCCCTTAATTTATAAAAGAATAGAGGGATTTGAAGTGTTATTTGAGTAGGCTGACGGGTGAGTTGTGTGCTTGTGTAAAAGGGCAACATATGTGTGTGTATGTATACGCTGGGGGTATGTGCAAGAATGCTAAAATACTCTATTTTACTCTCTGAAACCTTTTCCTTTGATGGTCCTCTAATATTTAGGACCTAAAGTTATTTTTTTAGATCTTGTTAGTTAAGACCCAACTTAACTAATTTTAAATTAACGGAACATACATAGTCTAATAGCACTTAAAATTTATATTTACAACTAATTTCAGTTTTTTCAACTTTGTCTTTACTCAAAATAAGTATCGCTAATTTCTATAAAACTAAATGATTGATAAAATTTCTAAATATCTACTTAAGTAAAATATAGTTATCTAGTTACTTCTTGAAATATTGGGCCGCTGCATATGCACTACGCATAAAAAGTGCACTTTGAATGTGTTCATTATTAGTTATAGAAGCTTGATTCAAATGTCTGACCCTTCAAAGAAAGAGAGTTTCAATAGGGGTATTAACGAGTCGACCCGAGCCGAATAATATGTTTTTGAATTCGGATTCTTTTAGTTAAACGAACTGTTTGACTCGGTTCGTTTGTTATAACGAGCTTTAAAATTTGTTCGAAATTTGCACGAAAACACTATCACTCTTTAAACGATCCGAACAGTTTATGAACAATTCAGCTTGTTTTAGTGAACGAATCTAATTAGGTTTCAAACTCGGCTCGTTTAAGTAAAATTAACGGACGAACTCGAATCAAATACGAATCAAACTCAAAGTGTTCGGTTTGCTTAACATCCCTAGTTTCAACTCATGTTTCGAAATATATCTTTTTAACTAATAATAACATCTATCTTAGATTTTGATTAATATCCCATTATCTAGAACTATGTTGAAAAAGACATTATATGTGTTCTTGATCTGGAACTATTTTGTCTAAAGCCAATGAGACTTTGTCGTGAAAAAAAAGTTGCATGATGTATATGATGAGTGTGAATCTTATATAGTGCCTGTCACGTAAGACACGAATATGTGGTTGGGCCAAAAATTTTTTAGTTTTCTTTCTATTGGTTAAGAGATACCATAATTTTGTATGCCACTAGTTATCAATTAGGGTTAGCTAATGAATCGAATTATTTACGAACAGTTTAAGTTTGGCTCGTGTTTGGTTTAAATTCGTTTGTCATTTGTAATTAAACGAGCTCAGTTTGAATAAAACTATAGACTTGTTTACTTAACGAGCCAAGTCACACCAGGCCAGGTTCAGCTTACTTAAGAAGATATTATATAATTATCGAGCTGAACTCAAACAAACCTGTATGCTCGATATACCTTGTTAGCCTTATCAAACCAAACTTAATCAGCTTGATTAGGCTCGTTAACAGCCTTGTTCTCAGTATAATTAACCATTAAAACTACAATACGTCAAGACAAACCATTTTTTTTTCTTTTTTTTACATCTGTTACATTTAAAGATCCGACATAATCAAGGTTACTCATTAAAATTTTTAGGTTCCAAATATAAACAAGATATTGTTACCCAAGTTGCCGATTCATAGCTGTGGATCTTTTCATGTAGTGTCACTCATTTTGCCCACAAATGATCATAACCTAAAACAATAGGTATCTTTTGATATGACCAATAACGACCCAGTTGGTGTTGTGTTAGGATCTTCTCACCGCAAAAGCATCACTTCACTTCTCATCGCGCGACACGTGGCAGAAGAGAGATGTGGTTAGGCTAGATGAGAGTCATCCGTATCTAACTTCACCACCCTTACCTGCTGCCACGTGTCAAACGGTGAAGAGTGCGGTGAATATTTTTGCGGTGAAAGGATCTTATCCCCTTGGTGTTATATGAAACACTCACTTTTATCTTCCCGATGCAAAGATGAACAGTGGAACATTTACAAATTAGACCCGAAGTCCTCTCTATAAACTTATCCTGAATAAGGGAAGGACAGCACAAGGTGTGAAGACAAAAAAATCTTTACACCAAAAAAAGAATGATGTGATGATATGTATGTGTGACTTAAATGTGAAATATAAACAATTCCTTTTTAGACCATTAAACATGAGAAACCAATTCAATTGATATTCAATAATACTTATCAATAGTGACTTCAGCCGACCTGAAACAGTATAAATCCTGGAATCGGCTCAACAAATATTGAGTCTTGCACAAGGTATCAAAATTCCTTCCCCACTTAAAAAAGATTTGGGAATGCTTGCTCACTTATTCTTGTTATTCTCTTCACATCTTTTGAGTGACTTTTTTCCCCTTGTTGGCTATAGTTCTGGAAAGCTTTGATGAGGGAGTGGGTTCTCCCCTCACCTGTACCAGAGGCCCCTTAGCCAGGTGGGATGTAAATCGAGGGATGTGCTCCACCGGCAGCCCTGCAAAGGGAGAGGACACACGAGACTCAGCCAGCCCAGAGGCAACCCTTGTAATATTTCAACAAGGATTTTCTCCACACGGACTCGAACTCGGGACGTCGGGGTTCTAGCCCCAATCACCTTTGCCACTTACCACTGGAAAGCTTATATTACACACCTATGTACGCCTGATATCATCGTCGAATTCTAATAATCGCATTTTTATTTATTTATTATTAACGGTGCATATTAAACATTCGTTTATGTGTCATATTCTGATATCTTGTAACATGCTTGGTGGCAACTTGGGTATCCTAATTAAAGAACATTATGAGACCTCTCTCTTAGACCAAATATGCCTTACGAAATAAAATACATTTAGATATTTGGTGTATGAGTCTACATATCATACATATTATAGATAAAAGAAACTCAACTTGGTTTAAATTAGAAAACAAGAAAACGCATTATCAAAAGATTTCCTTTTTGATGATATGAAGACCTCTTGAGGGATAAGAGGGACAACGTCAAAAGATGTAAAAATACCAAAGAAAACCAGTTTTCCATTACTTGTACTATTGCAACAGATAGTAGAATCATGCATATCAAAATCTTTTCCTTACATCAAGTCTTTGAGCAAGAAAAGGAAAATACTTGTACACGAGAAACATAACGTTGGCTTCACCAAACGAAAAGAGAGGCCATTTATTTGAACACACTAGTAATTACGAAGAAAACACACATGCATATATATATATATATATATATATATATATATATATACACACATATATATATGATAGTATAAGTTTATAGTTAGATATTTGCGAGAGTATATAGTCCATTGACGCTCCAAACCTTATTCTTAAATGAACCACGTCTAGTGATCTAACTCGCAAACACCTTTGACTCATTTTCAGTTGTCAGCGCAGATGCCCCCAACACAGTCACAATTGTTGGGACATGTTCCTTCGACGCAAGCCATTCCACAATGAGACAAATGAAGCTTCCTGTGATCTGAGGAAACCAACCAACTTTTGCTGCTTGTATGCGAATCCGTATTGGCTTTCACCACTACTGCAAAAGTGTGGGTAAGAGAACTAGGTAATTTGTGGATAACCACGAACATGGCATTACAAAGTAGACAAATTTTAACATGGACATAGAGCACTATGTTCCAAGACCCTTATCGGTTAAATTATATAGTGGAGGTTGTCATGCATCGAGATGGAGGTTCGAGTTTAAAATTCGGATATTACTATAAACTACTATATAAAGTATCCTTCCCAGACCCTAACGATAGCTTTTGCCGTCGTTGGGATATACTGGATACGGATGATGATGATAGTATATAAAGTATCCTGATACCGATAAAAAAAACATTGGAAATATGAATAGTAACATAATGTGTTTAGAACTACAGCTAACTAGTGGAAAATGAGAGACTCACCAGAGGTGATGAGCAGAACAAGAATGAAGTGAGAAAGCATCCCCATGTCTTCTTTCCAACTGCCGCAAGAAACCTGTGATTTACTGTGCGTTCCTTCTGTGAATTGGGAGTCAATTTATAGAAAGAATTCTACATCTAATTTTCAAGGTGATCTTGCATAAAACACCGACATAGTAGTTTTTAAAATAGCTAATACCAAAACTTAGCTCTACTCCCTATATGTGATTATTTTAAAATGTCAAACATAGCTATCACTCAGATGTAGGAGTATTTTAAAATAGGATCGTTAGTGGACAATGTCAATAGGACTATGTCAAAAATCGTTTTCGTTGTTTATCTTCATATACTCTAGTTTGTATAAAAAAGACTACTTTAATATAAATTTATATTGTAATAAGGTACAATGTACGTTTTAAATACATATGTATCTTTGCCATATGGAGAATTTAAAACAGAAATACGAGAGTCGATAGCAACAAATTTGGCGATGTCTTTGCCTATAATGCCACATTATTTTTCAAGAACAAGTACTAAGAACATTCACATGTTTTGACACGTTTCTTTTATAACTTTTGACACAGTTCCAGGACTTCAAATACCCGGTGGCAGAAAGCCATACCGTGGCTCTGAGGGCTTCCACTGTCTCAACTCTAAGATGCATTACAGAAGATGTAAATTAAGAGCTCCACGTCTTCTTGGATTGATTAGTAATTTACGCAAAGACCTATACAAGATGTCCCCTGTAAACTTGACATTCGGCCTAACAGCGCGTGTCTCAAGACTGGTTATATGTAAACCTTGTCCGCATCGTTTTTAAATAGTTTAACAAAATATATCTTCACTTGTTGTCTGACTTTTTTTGGTAAAATGAATCTTTAGCCGGCTAAAATAGAACATTAATTAGTCTTGGAATAAATTTTCCTTTGGCGGAACTTTTTCAGCCATTATGGATGAATGTTCTTTTTTATTCTTTTTGCCTTCTGGAGATTCACCTCATATAAAATCAGATAGCTCGAATGCTAAAGGGATTGTCGTAGTGGAACTATAAAATTATCCTCGACAAATTGCTTCTTATTAACTCTTTTGTCATATTTCTGACTGATAATCATAAGAAATTGTTTCTCATAAACTTTTTTTCGTCACATTTCTAACTTTCTGATTATCATCACAAATATTTTGTCATATATTTTTCATTCTTTATTGTTCTGCAAAATCTTAATGAAAGTTTTTCCTTTGCCAAGTGATGAACCAAAATATACTACCTGTTAGTCAACGACAGTCAACGGTAGACTTTAGGCATTAAAGTGTTAAAGTCCCGCAGGTCGGCACAAATGTACTCCTGCTCGGCCAAGTTACACTTCGGTCATATTTTTATCATCAGAGGTGTGCATCTCAACATCCGGACTAAATTGCAGTTCGGCAAGAGTGCAATTCAGCACAGCTTGACTAAAAGCTTATTGAGATAGCTAAGCGAACTCGCCTATAACTTCTGATTCAGCTCAGCCACATAGCCGAGACAAGCTGGTACTCATTAATACATGAAGAACTGTTGAAGTGTAACGCCACAAAATGTTTCATCTCAGCTCGGCAATGTTATATATTTATAATCAGCCTCGGCAGAATGTTCAACTCGGCATCGACCACATACCGGCTCGGCCGAATAACGCCAAGAACTATCAGATAAGATCAAGGTAAGATATCGTCCATTATGCTCTAGGACCCACTTAGCGGCTCTGCAGAATACTTTCCAGATGTCAAGCAGTAATTGGCTCAGTACAAAGCCATCATTACAGGCCGACCTGCACAACAGCTACGGTCACAGGCTTAGTCCCATCACTCTCCAGCTCTGCAACGGACTAGACCGCCATCTCAGACATATCGCCATCTCATTATTTGGCAGGGGATCAGACCTCCTCTATTTCAAGTATAAATACCCCTCAACTCACAACGAAAAGGGGGATCCCGAATCTGGGAGAACTTCTGGAGCATTATTCAAAAGCTCCATCTCAGTCACAACAGAAAAACTCACAAACTTAGTGAGATATCTATCAGGTTTTCTTCAAACCTTTATTCCAGCATAAAGTGCACAGGCAAAATACCCATAACTGACTTAAGCGTCGCTCGCCCTGGGACCTCTAACGTTTTTCTTCTTTCTCAGGCTCTGTTGAAGGATTTAGACGGAAGATTAACGGCTCACCCACTGGGTCATCTCTGACCCTCATGATGACCATCTCGGCCTTTTCATTTGGCGCTAGAAGGAGGGCTCTTTCTGAGTCTCTCAAATCGAAGACAAATACTTGCATAACTATTGAAATAGAACAAACAAAACTTCGCATTGCTGTAGAGAGATGTTTGCAAACTATAGAAATAGAGCAAGCTGAAGACAAATACTTGCATAACTATGAAATAGAGCAAACAAAACTTCGCATTGCTGAAGAGATGTTTGCAAACTATGGAAATAGAGCAAGCTGGAGACAAATTCTTTCATAACTATTGAAATAGAGCAAACAAAACTTCGCATTGCTGAAGAGAGATGTTTGCAAACTATGGAAATAGAGCAAGCTGAAGACAAATACTTGCATAACTATTGAAATAGAGCAAACAAAACTTCGCATTGCTGAAGAGAGATGTTTGCAAACTATGGAAATAGAGCAAGCTGAAGACAAATACTTGCATAACTATTGAAATAGAGCAAACAAAACTTCGCATTGCTGAAGAGAGATGTTTGCAAACTATGGAAATAGAGCAAGCTGAAGACAAACACTTGCATAACTATTGAAATAGAGCAAACAAAACTTCGCAGTGCCTGTAGAAGAGAGATGTTTGCAAACTATTGACATAGAGCAAGTCGAAGACAAATACTTGCATAACTATCGAAATAGAGTAAACAAAACTTCGCAGTGCCTGCAGAAGAGAGATGTTTGCAAACTATTGATATAGAGCAAGTCGAAGACAAATACTTGCATGAGTCTTGAGATAGTGCAAACTATCAACATAGAGCAAGTTGAAGACAAATGTTTGCATAAAGCAAATGAAGATAAAACTTCGCATTGCTGAAGAGAGATGTTTGCGAACTATTGACATAGAGCAAGTCGAAGACAAATACTTGCATGAGTCTTGAGATAGTACAAACTATCAACATAGAGCAAGTTGAAGACAAATATTTGCATAAAGCAAATGAAGATGGAACTTCGCAGTGCAGAAGATCAAATGTTTGCAAACTATGAAAATAGAGCAAATAAAACCTCGCATACCATGGGGGCGATTTCCCTTTCACCTCGGCAGAGTCTGAGAAGGTTGAGCAGGACTCAACATCTGTGGGAGCAGTTTTCCCTATATTTCACCTCGGCAGAGTCTGAGAAGGTTGAGCAGGTCTCAACATATGTGGGAGCAGTTTTTCCTATATTTCACCTCGGTAGGTCTAAGAAGGTTGGGCAGGACTCAACATCTGTGGGATCAGTTTCCCCTAAATTTCACCTCGGCAGGTTTGAGAAGGTTGAGCAGGACTCAACATCTGTGGGATCAATTTCCCCTATATTTCACCTCGGCAAACATACTTCGGATATGCTTGGCTAAAAAACTTAGATTATTACTAAGTATCACTCAGATTGGATCTCGGCCAAGGCTGTACAAGATTCTTTCTTATTCGATTCTTGGTTCAGCTCGGCAAAATAACGGGTTTATTTTATATTTAAAAGTCTGTTGACTTATTTTATTAAAGCTGATCAGGTTTATCAAGGCTGACATGAGAACTCGGCAATAATGGGTTTGAGAAACAAATTCGATAAAATGATGAAATGAAAAAGCAGAAGAAGAAAGAGTTGTAAACTACATAAGACAGATTTTTCATTGATGAAGAATTTAAGTTCAGAATACAACTGATGTCTGCTCAGCTAATGATTACAAAGAGAAGCCTAAGACTAATCATCTTCTTCCCTCAAGTCAGCTCCATCTACGAACTTTTGGAATTGATCTTCAAACTCTTGGGAAGCACTGGGATTGTACAGCTCAGCCAGGCGTGGATCCTCTTTGTTCAGATCTGGATAATCATCTGAGCAGACATCAGTGGCTTCTCTACGACCGACCTCCATAGCTGAGCTCTGCAAAAGGATCATGTTTTCCTCAAAGAACTTGGATTTCCTGAAGTCCACAATTGTTTTGATCTCAGCTTCGATTAGCTGGTGACGGAGTAAGCCCAATTGCTCTTCATAAGCTTTGCTCTTCTGCATCAACTCAGCTTTCTGTTTTTTCAAGAACTCATTCTCATTCAAAGTTTGAGTGGAGGACAGCCACTTTATGCTCCAACTCATCCACCTTTGAGTTGGAGGTGGCCAGCTTCATCTCAGCATCTTCAGCCCTATGCTGGAGTTAGGAAATGTTGACCCGCAAATTTGTGTTTTCTTGAGTCAGGTCGGCTCTCTTCAGTTCGTCTTCCTCAAGTTCTCTGTTTTTAACTTTGAGCTCCTCAAGAAATTCTTCACTACGGGTCAGAATTTTTAACTCCTGAGCTCGGACATGCAAGGAAAGCAGAGTAAGAAGAAACTAAGTGGTAAAAGCAAACAAAGCACTCAGAAAAGTTTTTTTGACCAAAGCAATGTTGGATTGAAAGGCATTTTTCAGCTCTCCCCAAGCAGTCGCCCTAAACTTCTGATGGTCCAGGGGCAGAACTGCTACCTTATTCAGCTTTCTGGCGATGGCTGGATCCACAGCCGAGTCGCCCTCTGAAAACCCAATAAGTATTGGGTTGTGAACTTCATTCGGCTGAGGCGGGCTCTCCACAGTCTGCTCAGCAACAAACATCTCTGAAGGCTGAGATGGACCTGGATCTCGGTTGTTGGAACCTTCACCCCTTTGTCTCTTTCTGGGGCAAAGATTTGAGCCTTCATCAAGCTCTGCCGAAGGCTCTTGCTCAGCAAAAGCCTGAGGCTGGATCTCGGCCTCAGGCTCATCATCCAAGATTTCAATTGGCAGAGATGCAAAGAAGCAGAACGAATCAAGATAAAAACAAATCTCAACACTTAGAAAATTTTTGAAGCTAAGGAAAATTGTTACCTGATTCAGGCTCTGCTGACTCGGGCTCAGCAGCAGCAGCAGTTGGAACTGGAGGCAGAGCTGAGGTAGAAGCTCCCCCAGAACCAAGGGATGCCATTCTTTTTTCTTTGCGGGCCCTCTTCCTGGCCGCCGCCTCAGCCATTTTGTTGGAACGGGAGGAAGATCCAGCCATTGCACCTGCATTAAGGATAAGACAGTCAAACACTGAGAAAAGGGAAGGTTGTTGAAAGGGAAATACAACAATATCAACCTCGGACAATGATTAAGTTGTCTGGAGAAAGTGACAAGTAGTTATCGCCAACGGCCGAGTGGCCCAGGTCGGCTGCTATCCAGATCTCAGAATCTACCTTCTGCCAGTCAATGACTATGGGCAAACTTCGCAATCTAGCTGCCTCATCACAGTAATCCGAGCCTGGCTTCAAGTTGTTAGCTCTGCCAGACTTCCAGATGCTTCCGCTCGACAGCTCAGCTTACTTAACATAAAAGAATCTACCTTTCCATCTCTTATTGAAGGTAGGAATATTGATGGCAAAGGAAAAGTTGGTGTTAGACGCTCGCTTGCTGAAATAATACCAGCAATGTGAGGCCCGAAAAGCAAAAAGGGCTTTGAAAACGTGGGTATTGAAAGGAGACTCAGCTATTTTAAGGAAAAGAAGAAGCAAAGAATAAGTTTGAGGCCGTTAGGTTGGATTTGAGGAAGTCTGAGTCTATAAGCCCGCATGATACGAACAAGGGACTCAGGAACAGGAAGGTTAAAACCTGATTTAAAATAATCCTCGTAGACTGCTTCATAATCCCGATGGGGATCATAAGCAGTCTGACTAGGAAGGGGCAAAAGTGGGCCGAACCGACTTCGATCTATTTTATGAAGCTTACAGATCTTATCCAGCTCGGCCTCGGACAAAGAAGAAAAGGACTCTTGAACAAGGGTAGAGGGCAGACCCCTCTCAATGACCCCAGAAAATAGAGATGGACCCCTTAATAGGGCCGGAGGATTTACAGAGGCTGGAGCAGGAGCAATCCATGCTTGCTCCGGTGAAGAATTGACCACGGTGATGGCTCTACTGGACTGGGCAGATTCACCAGTGGTCCGGCGTAGGCTGCTGACAGGAAGATGATCAGCAGGGCCTGATCTGCCGGATAGAGGTGGAGAACTGGAACTCTCTCCACCGCCAGCAGCATAAGAGGCACCCTCAGAAAGATTTTGAGAATCACGGGAACTGATGAGGCCGAGATGGTCATCATGAGGGTCAGAGATGACCCGGTGGGTGAGCCGTTAATCTTCCGTCTAAATCCTTCAACGGAGCCTGAGAAAGAAGAAAAACGTTAGAGGTCCCAGGGCGCTTGCCCCGGGAAAACCCTCCGACGCTTAAGTCAGTTATGGGTATTTTGCCTGTGCACTTTATGCTGGAATAAAGCTTTGAAGAAAACCTGATAGATATCTCACTAAGTTTGTGAGTTTTTCTGTGGTGGCCGAGATGAAGCTTTTGAATAATTCTCCAGAAGTTCTCCCAGATTCGGGATCCCCCTTTTCGTTGTGAGTTGAGGGGTATTTATACTTGAAATAGAGGAGGTCTGATCCCCTGCCAAATGATGAGATGGCGATATGTCTGAGATGGCGATCTAGTCCGTTGCAAAGCTAGAGAGTGATGGGACTAAAGCATGTGACCGTAGCTGTTGTGTAAGTCGGCATGTAATGATGGCTTTGTACTGAGCCAATTACTGCTTGACATCTGGAAAGTATTCTGCATAGCCGCTAAGTGGGTCCCAGAACATAATGGACGATATATTTCCTTGATCTTATCTGATAGTTCTTAGCATTATTCGGCCGAGCCGGTATGTGGCTGAGGCCAAGTTGAACATTCCGCCGAGGCTGATTATAAATATATAACCTTGCCGAGCTAAGATGAATCATTTTTTGGCGTTACACTTCAACAGTTCTTCATGTATTAATGAGTACCAGCTTGTCTCGGCTATGTGGCTGAGCTGAATCAGAAGTTATAGGCGAGTTCGCTTAGCTATCTCAATAAGCTTTTAGTCAAGCTGTGCTGAATTCCACTCTTGCCGAACTGCAATTTAGTCCGGATGCTGAGATGCACACCTCTGATGATAAAAATATGACCGAAGTGTAACTTGGCTGAGCAGGAGTACATTTGTGCCGACCTGCGGGACTTTAACACTTTAATGCCCAAAGTCTACCGTTGACTGTCGTTGACTAACAGGTAGTATATTTTGGTTCATCATTTGCCTCCAGATTAGTTTGGCCGAGCTGACCTGAGAGGGCAGACTAATCGATTCAAAATAATGAGTCGTCCTTTTAATGACGATGTGTCAACCTCTGATTAGACTGCTCTGCACGCTTACTGGCTGCACAGAGTACGAAGCGTCACTTGCGTATCTGGCCAAGCTGACCCGAGAAAGCAAATTAATCAGTTCAGTCATAATGACGTGTTGATTTCTGATTGGGATGCTCTGCACATTTTCTGGCCGCACAGAGCACGAAGCGTTTGTTACGCATCTTTTCATATTCGGCCAGTGTAAAGATCGAGGATAATAATTTCAAAGTGACCTTTGGGTTGCGGAGATGAAATCCTATAAATAGGGTTTTCCTCATTCATTTGAAACTTTTATTTCTGCCTTCGTTTTTGCTGTTTGCCTTAGCTTTCTTCTCCGGCGTCTTAATCATCTCCTCCGGTTGTCTTCTCCGATCTTCTCAGTTCACTCCAACCTTTTCTCTGTAAGTTTTTCCTTACCCCCTTTTTCACAATGTCTTCCTCCAATGGTTCCCGTGATTCTCAAAATCTTTCTGAGGGTGCCTCTTATGCTGCTAGCGGTGGAGAGAGTTCCAGTTCTCCACCTCTATCCGGCAGATCAGGCCTTGCTGATCATCTTCCTATCAGCAGCCTACGTCGGACTACGGGTGAATCTGGCCAGTCCAGCAGAGCCATCACCGTGGTCAATTCTTCACAGGAGCAAGCGGGGATTGCTCCTGCTCCAGCCTCTGTAAATCCTCTGGCCCCATTAAGGGGTCCATCTTTGTTTTCTGGGGTCATTGAGAGGGGTCTGCCCTCTACCCTTGTTCAAGAGTCCTTTTCTTCTTTGTCCGAGGCCGAGCTGGATAAGATCTGTAAGCTTCATAAAATAGATCGAAGTCGGTTCGGCCCACTTTTGCCCCTTCCTCGTCAGACTGCTTATGATCCCCCTAGGGATCATGAAGCAGTCTACGAGGATTATTTTAAATCAGGTTTTAACCTTCCTGTTCCTGAGCCCCTTGTTCGTATCATTCAGGCTTATAGACTCAGACTTCCTCAAATCCAACCCAACGACCTCAAACTTATTCTTTGCTATCTTCTTTTCCTTAGAATAGCTGAGTCTCCTTTCAATACCCACATTTTCAAAGCCCTTTTTGCTTGTCGGACCTCGCATAGCTGGTATTTTTTCAGTAAGCGAGCGTCTAACACCAACTTTCCCTTTGCCATCAATATTCCTACCTTCAATAAGAGATAGAAAGGTAGATTCTTTTATGTTAAGAAAGCTGAGCTGCCGAGCGGAAGCATCTGGAAGTCTGGCAGAGCTAACAACTTGAAGCCAGGCTCGGAATACTGCGATGAGGCAGCCAGATTGCGAAGTTTGCCCGTAGTCATTGACTGGCAGAAGGTAGATTCTGAGATCTGGATAGCAGCCAACCTGGGCCACTCGGCCGTTGGCGATAACTACTTGCCACTTTCTCCAGACAACTTAATCATTGTCTGAGGTTGATATTGTTGTATTTCCCTTTCAACAACCTTCCCTTTTTTCAGTGTTTGACTGTCTTATCCTTAATGCAGGTGCAATGGCTGGATCTTCCTCCCGTTCCAACAAAATGGCTGAGGTGGCAGCCAGGAAGAGGGCCCGCAAAGAAAGAAGAATGGCTACCCTTGGTTCTGGGGGAGCTTCTACCTCAGCTCTGCCCCCAGTTCCAACTGCTGCTGCTGCTGAGCCCGAGTCAGCAGAGCCTGAATCAGGTAACAATTTTCCTTAGCTTCAAAAATTTTCTAAGTGTTGAGATTTGTTTTTATCTTGATTCGTTCTGATTCTTTGCAGCTCTGCCAATTGAAATCTTGGATGATGAGCCTGAGGCCGAGATCCAGCCTCAGGCTTTTGCTGAGCAAGAGCCTTCGGCAGAGCTTGATGAAGGCTCAAATCTTCGCCCCAGAAAGAGACAAAGGGGTGAAGGTTCCAGCAACCGAGATCCAGGGTCATCTCAGCCTTCGGAGATGGTTGTTGCTGAGCCGGTTGTGGAGAGCTCGCCTCAGCTGAATGAAGTTCACGACGCAATACTTATTGGGTTTTCAGAGGGCGACTCGGCTGTGGATCCAGCCATCGCCAGAAAGCTGAATAAGGTAGCAGTTCTGCCCCTGGACCATCAGAAGTTTAGGGTGACTGCTTGGGGAGAGCTGAATAATGCCTTTCAATCCAACATTGCTTTGGTCAGAAAAACTTTTCTGAGTGCTTTGTTTGCTTTTTACCACTTAGTTTCTTCTTACTCTGCTTTCCTTGCATGTCCGAGCTCAGGAGTTGGAAATTCTGACCCGTAGTGAAGAATTTCTTGAGGAGCTCAAAGTTAAAAACAGAGAACTTGAGGAAGACGAACTGAAGAGAGCCGACTTGACTCAAGAAACACAAATTTGCGGGTCAACATTTCCTAACTCCAGCATAGGGCTGAAGATGCTGAGATGAAGCTGGCCACCTCCAACTCAAAGGTGGATGAGTTGGAGCATAAAGTGGATGTCCTCCACTCAAACTTTGAATGAGAATGAGTTCTTGAAAAAACAGAAAGCTGAGCTGATGCAGAAGAGCAAAGCTTATGAAGAGCAATTGGGCTTACTGCGTCACCAGCTAATCGAAGCTGAGATCAAAACAATTGTGGACTTCAGGAAATCCAAGTTCTTTGAGGAAAACATGATCCTTCTGCAGAGCTCAGCTATGGAGGTCGGCCGTAGAGAAGCAATTGATGTCTGCTCAGATGTTTATCCAGATCTGAACAAAGAGGCCTGGCTGAGCTGTACAATCCCAGCGCTTCCCAAGATTTTGAAGATCAATTCCAAAAGTTCGTAGATGGAGCTGACTTGAGGGAAGAAGATGATTAGGCTTAGGCTTCTCTTTGTAATCATTAGCTGAGCAGACATCAGTTGTATTCTGAACTTAAATTCTTCATCAATGAAAAATCTGTCTTATGTAGTTTACAACTCTTTCTTCTCTTCTGCTTTTTTCATTTCATCATTTTATCGAATTTGTTTCTTAAACCCATTATTGCCGAGTTCTCATGTCAGCCTTGATAAACCTGATCAGCTTTAATAAAATAAGTCAACAGACTTTTAAATATAAAATAAACCTGTTATTTTGCCGAGCTGAACCAAGAATCGAATAAGAAAGAATCTTGTACTGCCTTGGCCGAGATCCAATCTGAGTGATACTTAGTAATAATCTAAGTTTTTTAGCCAAGCATATCCGAAGTATGTTTGCCGAGGTGAAATATAGGGGAAATTGATCCCACAGATGTTGAGTCCTGCTCAACCTTCTCAAACCCGCCGAGGTGAAATTTAGGGGAAACTGATCCCACAGATGTTGAGTCCTGCTCAATCTTCTCAGACCTGCCGAGGTGAAATATAGGGAAAACTGATCCCACATATATTGAGACCTGCTCAACCTTCTCAGACTCTGCCGAGGTGAAATATAGGGAAAACTGCTCCCACAGATGTTGAGTCATGCTCAACCTTCTCAGACTCTGCCGAGGTGAAAGGGAAATCTGCCCCCATTGTATGCGAGGTTTTATTTGCTCTATTTTCATAGTTTGCAAACATTTGATCTTCTGCACTGCGAAGTTCCATCTTCATTTGCTTTATGCAAATATTTGTCTTCAACTTGCTCTATGTTGATAGTTTGCACTATCTCAATACTCATGCAAGTATTTGTCTTCGACTTGCTCTATGTCAATAGTTTGCAAACATCTCTCTTCTGCAGGCACTGCGAAGTTTTGTTTACTCTATTTCGATAGTTATGCAAGTATTTGTCTTCGACTTGAGAGACTCAGAAAGAGCCCTCCTTCTAGCGCCAAATGATGAGGCCGAGATGGTCATCATGAGGGTCAGAGATGACCCGGTGGGTGAGCCGTTAATCTTCCGTCTAAATCCTTCAACGGAGCCTGAGAAAGAAGAAAAACGTTAGAGGTCCCAGGGCGCTTACCCCGGGAAAACCCTCCGATGCTTAAGTCAGTTATGGGTATTTTGCCTGTGCACTTTATGCTGGAATAAAGGTTTGAAGAAAACCTGATAGATATCTCACTAAGTTTGTGAGTTTTTCTGTTGTGGCCGAGATGGAGCTTTTGAATAATGCTCCAGAAGTTCTCCCAGATTCAGGATCCCCTTTTTCGTTGTGAGTTGAGGGGTATTTATACTTGAAATAGAAGAGGTCGGATCCTTTGCCAAATGATGAGATGGCGATATGTCTGAGATGGCGGTCTAGTCCGTTGCAGAGCTGAAGAGTGATGGGACTAAAGCCTGTGACCGTAGCTGTTGTCTAGGTCGGCCTGTAATCATGGCTTTGTACTGAGCCAATTACTACTTGACATCTGGAAAGTATTCTGCAGAGCCGCTAAGTGGGTCCCAGAGCATAATGGACGATATCTTTCCTTGATCTTATCTGATAGTTCTTGGCGTTATTCGGCCGAGCCGGTATGTGGCCGAGGCCAAGTTGAACATTCTGCCGAGGCTGATTATAAATATATAACATTGCCGAGCTGAGATGAATCATTTTGTGGCGTTACACTTCAACAGTTCTTCATGTATTAATGAGTACCAGCTTGTCTCGGCTATGTGGCTGAGCTGAATCAGAAGTTATAGGCGAGTTCGCTTAGCTATCTCAATAAGCTTTTAGTCAAGCTGTGCTGAATTGCACTCTTGCCGAACTGCAATTTAGTCCGGATGCTGAGATGCACACCTCTGATGATAAAAATATGACCGAAGTGTAACTTGGCCGAGCAGGAGTACATTTATGCCGACCTGCGGGACTTTAACACTTTAATGCCCAAAGTCTACCGTTGACTGTCGTTGACTAACAGGTAGTATATTTTGGTTCATCAGGAACCATTGGAGGAAGACATTGTGAAAAAGGGGGTAAGGAAAAACTTACAGAGAAAAGGTTGGAGTGGACTGAGAAGATCGGAGAAGACAACCGGAGGAGATGATTAAGACGCCGGAGAAGAAAAGCTAAGGCAAACAGCAGAAACGAAGGCAGAAATAAAAGTTTCAAATGAATGAGGAAAGCCCTATTTATAGGATTTCATCTCGGCAGCCCAAAGGTCACTTTGAAATTATTATCCTCGATCTTTACACTGGCCGAATATGAAAAGATGCGTAACAGACGCTTCGTGCTCTGTGCGGCCAGAAAATGTGCAAAGCATCCCAATCAGAAACCAACACGTCATTATGACTGAACCGATTAATTTGCTTTCTCGGGTCAGCTCGGCCAGATACGCAAGTGACGCTTCATACTCTGTGCAGCCAGTAAGCGTGCAGAGCAGTCTAATCAGAGGTTGACACATCGTCATTAAAAGGACGACTCATTATTTTGAATCGATTAGTCTGCCCTCTCAGGTCAGCACGGCCAAACTAATCTGGGGGCAAATGATGAACCAAAATATACTATCTGTTAGTCAACGACAGTCAACGGTAGACTTTGGGCATTAAAGTGTTAAAGTCCCGCAGGTTGGCACAAATGTACTCCTGTTCGGCCAAGTTACACTTCGGTCATATTTTTATCATCAGAGGTGTGCATCTCAGCATCCGGACTAAATTGCAGTTCGGCAAGAGTGCAATTCAGCACATCTTGACTATTAGCTTATTGAGATAGCTAAGCGAACTCGCCTATAACTTCTGATTCAGCTCAGCCACATAGCCGAGACAAGCTGGTACTCATTAATACATGAAGGACTGTTGAAGTGTAATGCCACAAAATGATTCATCTCAGCTCGGCAAGGTTATATATTTATAATCAGCCTCGGCAGAATATTCAACTCGACCTCGGCCACATACCGGCTCGGACGAATAACGCCAAAAACTATCAGATAAGATCAAGGAAAGATATCGTCCATTATGATCTGGGACCCACTTAGCGGATCTGTAGAATACTTTCCAGATGTCAATCAGTAATTGGCTCAATACAAAGCCATCGTTACAGGCCGACCTACACAACAGCTACGGTCACAGGCTTTAGTCCCATCACTCTCCAGCTCTGCAACGGACTAGACCGCCATCTTAGACATATCGCCATCTCATCATTTGGCAAGGGATCAGACCTCCTCTATTTCAAGTATAAATACCCCTCAACTCACAACGAAAAGGGGGGATCCCGAATCTGGGAGAACTTCTGGAGCATTATTCAAAAGCTCTATCTCGGCCACAACAGAAAAACTCACAAACTTAGTGAGATATCTATCAGGTTTTCTTCAAACCTTTATTCCAGCATAAAGTGCACAGGCAAAATACCCATAACTGACTTAAGCGTCGGAGGGTTTTCTCGGGACAAGCGCCCTGGGACCTCTAACGTTTTTCTTCTTTCTCAGGCTCTGTTGAAGGATTTAGACGGAAGATTAACGGCTCACCCACCGGGCTATAAATTGACTCCCAAGTCACAGAAGGAAGGCACAGTAAATCACAGGTTTCTTGCGGCACTTGGAAAGAAGACATGGGGATGCTTTCTCACTTCATTCTTGTTCTGCTCATCATCTCTGGTGAGTCTCTCATTTTCCACTAGTTAGCTGTAGTTCTAAACACATTATGTTACTATTCATATTTCCAATGTTTTTTTATCGGTATCAGGATACTTTATATAGTAGTTTATAGCAATCTCCGAATTCTAAACTCGAACCTCCATCTCGATGCATGACAACCTCCACTATCTTATCCGGGGCTATACTGCCGGTATCCATGTAAACATGTCGGACCTCCACAATCTTATTCGGAGCTAAGTGTATATACAGATCTCTTACAAAACCTGTGTTGTTGGAGTCCGATGGAATGAGATCTTCTGGCCCATAAGTCATCTCCTTACCCATCTTTGTTCTCTTAGCTGGCGGACCTGATGAGGTTCCTGCAGAACTAGATTCACCTCGGCCTGTGTAAGGTGGGCCTCCAGAGATAGTATAAATAATAGAATTGACTTGGGGCCGACCTGCAGTCCCATGTCTACCTTGCTCCTCATCGTCATCCAACCTGCAGTGCTGAGGTGGGGACTCTGGTCGGCATTTGTCCTTCTGAGGGTTCTTGTGAAAGTCCAACCGATTACACAGGCGTGAACGTGGGTCATAGAATTGTTTTAAGTGACCCTGTTCTATCAGTTGCTTAATAGCCTGAGCCAGCTGTCTGCAATCTTATGTGTCATGTCCGATATCTCTGTGATATCGGCAGTATAGCTTAGGGTCCCTTCTTTCTCTGGACCCATTCAAGGGTTTGGGATCAACCCTCAAGACATCTTTTTCCATGACAGCTAAAATATTTTCCTTAGAAGCCAAAATGGGCAAACCCTCTTTACCTCCTTTGCCTCTTCCACCCATGCGCTCGAACGCACTGCGCCGCTCACGGTCTTTTCCTTCATTGTGCCGACCTTCTTTTTTGAAGCTAGATCGGCTTTCTTCCCGAGCTCCCTGCTCGGCCTCCCTTTTCAATCTGTTCGCCTCTTCACCTCGGGCAAACTGATGGGCTTTCTCCAGACATTCTCTTAAGGTCGTAGGTCACTCCTCAGCTAGTTGAGAGAAGAGGCGACCAGCTCGGAGCCCATTAATGAAGGCAGTTGCTTTCACGCCCTCATTTCTGTCACTGACCTGCAGTGACTCATCCGAGAAGCGTTGCATATATTTCAGCACAGACTCATCTGGACCTTGTCTCAAAGTCATTAGATGTGATGAGTTCTTCACAAAAGAAGTACTGGACACAAAATGAGACTTGAACTTTTGCGCCAGCTGCTTGAAAGATCCCACTGACTTTGCAGAAGATCAACTTGCAGATATTCTGACCAAGGCTGTTAATGGCCGCATTTTTGACTCCGTACTGTGCAAGTTGAATATTGGTGACCCCATATTCAACTTGAGAGGGGGTGTTAGAATATATCCTTACCATAGTTAGAAATATTATACATTTAGTACAAATTGCTATAAATTAGTGATTGCTGTAAATTAGCTAGAGTGATTTCAGTGATTGATTGATTACCATAATTGTATAGGATTTGAAGTGTATAAATATAGGACATTATGTATGGCACAAAACATGAATGAAAAATACAATTTTTCCAGATCTACTGCGTTCACAGCCACGTGATTGCCGCTACTTTAAGTTGACTAGGATTGCTAACGTGGCCAGTTTGACTTACGAGATTAGTTGTACGTTGTTGGCCAACTACGACCTTTAACGAGTTCATGTGTTCTGACACTTCGAATTGCCACTGCCGCCATGGCTTTCTTTGTGTTCAGCACGCTACTGTATTCTTTCACATCATCACCTCGACTCGACACATCATTGTTAACATATTCTCTGTTGTGTTCTTTTATGTCAACACCTCAGCTCGACACATTATTTCTTACCTCTTCAACAACATCCAAAATATACAAAACAATACAACTGTAAGGTCTACGAAAAGGGCGAACACCATGTTTGTCTCGGACAAATATCAAAAAATGCTTCAGTAGTAGTATCTAATAACTTGACATAAAAGGTTATGCTAATTGTTAGCACGGGCGATGAGACTTGATGATTATGGACACGGCGAGATAACCATATATGTGCATTAGAGAGATCGTTTCCTATATATTCTATGTGAAACAATGCAAATATTTTGGTATATAATTAACAAGGCAATATTTATTACATCTTTTGTGCAACAAGAAAGTTGGCATCATTAACATGTACTTATTACCTGAGCCAGAGATAAACTTTCATTTGCTGTCCTTATAAAATTTTTAACGAAAGCATCTTATATGCATTTCAATTCATAAAGCTAAAATATATGATAACTTTCTCAAATAATAAAATTAAGCTATTTGGCAAAGAAAAACCGTTCTTTGAGGTTTTGCAAAACAATAAAGAAAGAAAAATATATGACAAAATATTTGTTTATGATTATCAAAATGTTAGAAATATGACAAAAAGAACTTTATGAGAAACAATTTGTTATGATTACCAGCTGGTAACAACATGATGATCCACAAGAAAGGTGATAGGGATTCGAACCTATGACCGAGTAGCCCTTGACCTGCTTGGTTGGGTGGCCGGGTTAACACCCCTTTTCGCATCTGACCTAAGAACAACGATTATCTTTATGACCAAATAAGGACCAGCTTACTTACTTCTCGGGCGATAGTTTCAAGATCCCGACCATCAACTTGTTAAAAGTAGGGACATAGTCAGAAATTTGACAAAAGAGTTAATAAGAAGCAATTTGTGGAGGATAATTTTATAGCTCCAGTACGACAATCCCTTTAGCATTCGAGCTATCTGATTCTATATGAGGCGAATCTCCAGGCGGCAAAAAGAATAAAAAGAGAACGTTCATCCATAATGACTGAAAAAGTTCCGCCAAGGAAAATTTATTCCATGACTAATTAATATTGTTCTATTTTAGCAGGCTAAAGATTCATTTTACAGAAAAAGCCAGACAACAAGTGAAGATATATTTAGTTAAACTATTTAAAGGATGCGGACAAGGTTTACATATAACCAGTATTTGAAGTCTTGAGATACGCTGCTAGACCGAAGGTCTAGTTTGCAGAGAGACACATTATATAGGTCCTTGTGTAAAGTACTCACCAATCGAAAAGACAGTTAAACTATTGATTTACATCTTCTGTAATGCTTTTTAGAGCTGAGACAGTGGAAGTCCTCAGAGCCACGGTATGACTTATTGCCACCGGGTATTTGAAGTCCTGGAACTGTGTCAAAAATTATGAAAGAAACGTGTTAAAACATGTGAATGTTCTTAGTACTTGAGCTTCTTGAAAAATAATGTGGCATTATAGGAAAAGACATCGCCAAATTTGTTGCTATCGACTCTCGTATTTCTGTTTTAAATTCTCCATATGGCAAAGATACATATGTATTTGAAATCTACATTGTACCTTATTACAATATAAATTTATATTAAAGTAGTCTTTTTTATACAAACTAGTGTATGTAAAGATAAACAACGATTTTTGACATAGTCCTATTGACATTGTCCACTAACAGGGATAGGATCCTCTCACCTACTTTTTCTCACCGCACGCGTCACCGCACGACACGTGGCATCAAGAGAGGGTGGTGAGGCTAGATGAGAGTCACCCGCATCTAGCCTCACTACCCCACTCTGATGTCACGTGTCGCATGGTCATGAGTGGGGTGAGGAAAAGTGGGGTGAGGAGATCCCATCCCCCACTAACAATCCCATTTCAGAATACTCCTACATCAGGGTGATAGCTATGTTTGACATTTTAAAATAATCACATGTAGGGAGTGGAGCTAAGTTTTGGTATTAGCTATTTTAAAAACTACTATATCAGTGTTTTATGCAACATCATCTTGAAAATTATATGTAGAATTCTTTCTATAAATTGACTCCCAAGTCACAGAAGGAAGGCACAGTAAATCACAGGTTTCTTGCGGCAGTTGGAAAGAAGACATGGGGATGCTTTCTCACTTCATTCTTGTTCTGCTCATCACCTCTGGTGAGTCTCTCATTTTCCACTAGTTAGCTGTAGTTCTAAACACATTATGTTACTATTCATATTTCAAATGTTTTTTTATCGGTATCAGGATACTTTATATAGTAGTTTATAGTAATCTCCGAATTCTAAACTGGAACCTCTATCTCGATGCATGACAACCTCCACTATGTAATTTAACCGATAAGGGTCTTGGAACATAGTGCTCTATGTCCATCTTAAAATTTGCCTACTTTATAATGCCATGTTCGTAGTTATCAACAAATTATCTAGTTCTCTTACCTACACTTTTTGCAGTGGCGGTGAAAGCCAATACGGATTCGCATACAAGCAGCAAAAGTTGGTTGGTTTCCTCAGATCACAGGAAGCTTCATTTGTCTCATTGTGGAATGGCTTGCGTCGAAGGAACATGTCCCAACAATTGTGACTGTGTTGGGGGCATCTGCGTTGACAACTGAAAATGAGTCAAAGGTGTTTGCGAGTTGGATCACTAGACGTGGTTCATTTAAGAATAAGGTTTGGAGCGTCAATGGACTCTATACTCTCGCAAATATCTAACTATAAACTTATACTATCATATATATGCATGTGTGTTTTCTTCGTAATAACTAGTGTGTTCAAATAACTGGCCTCTCTTTTCGTTTGGTGAGGCCAACGTTATGTTTCTCGTGCACATGTATTTTCCTTTTCTTGCTCAAAGACTTAATGTAAGGAAAAGATTCTAATATGAATACTTCTGTTTATTATCTGTTGCAACAAGGCAATGTGATAATATTGTTGTTGTATTATCTGTTGTAACGGTACTAGTAACGGAAAAGTGGTTTCTTTTGTTATTTTTATATTTATTGACGTTGTCCCTCTTATCCCTCAGCGAAAAGGAGTGGGATCACCTCATCCCCTTTTTGCTCATCCCTCTTCATACCGTCCGCCACGTGTCCTCTGTCTCCTCATACACTTTTTGATGGTCACTTTTCATCTAGCTTCACTATCCTTCTATGCTGCTACATGGCGGACGGTGCGAAGAGGGTGCGGAAAAAGATCACCTCGCCCCTAATGAAAGAAGAAAGTTTCTTCATGATCTCTTCATATCACCAGAAAGAAAATCTTTTGATAATGTGTTTTCCTGTTTTCTAATTTAAACCAAGTTCGGTTTGTTTTATTTTTTATATTAAAACAAACCTAAGATAACCATAAGTAATGGAAGAGATTCTTTTTTAGACTAATCTTTTTAATCTCTCTTTAAGAGTAAAAACTCAAAGACTAAAAACCTTTTATAAACATTTTACATTAGATGTATGATATGTAGACTCATACACTAAATGTGTAAATGTATTTTATTTGGTAAGGCATACTTGGTCTAAGAGAGAGGTCTATGTTCTTTGATTAGGATAAGGTCTCTTCCTGGCGGTGGGCGGAGCCGCAAGAAAAAAATAGTCTAGATATTTTCATTGACGATGTAAGTACACACTAGTGCACAGCCTAAAAAAAATTCTAATACAATTCTCAATTAAGTTTTACCTTTTTCGTTTTAAAAATATTGTTTTAGTTTCTATTTTGTTTGTCCATAAAAATATTTTCTACTTTATAAATATAAGAATGTATTAGTGATCAAAGTTTTCATACTACATTCTCAGTCCACACTTACATAAGTTCTCTAGTTTACATCAATTAACCAGATAATATGACTTCTTTAAATTATGCTCAAGTGAAACTATGACAATATTTTCAGGATATATCCTTATACAAGATAATATGCCTTATGATACGTCACTAGAGTTTTAATTTTGGAACTAGGCTAATTTATGTTGGTGACAATCACTCCTGCACTAAGACGCAGTCGTTTAGTGTGTGCGTATGAAATGATAAAATAAATCAAACCCGGGGCGAGTCAAGGACTCTGTCCTTAAGACGTATTGCTCCGGTATACTGTGCCCAACCGGTGTGAGCAATCGTCTCACAGGATACAACGGGTACCTGTTCAGTTGAGCGGCACTGCTGAACTTGAACTACTTCGAACCTTCGAATGTCCTGACTTCTCCCGGACGATATGCAAGACTCGGATGCTACGAACTTAGTATGCTATGAAAGCTTGGAAAATGTTATGAATGAATGCACCCCTTTGCCCTCTTTATATAGGGGAGTCGGTTGGAGAACAAGGTACCGTGACCGTTGGATCAAAACCGAAGTTTGATTTAGACCGTTAGATTAAAACCTCCTATCTAGATTAGGAAGGTTTAATCTCAGCCTTTAGATCGAAGATAGATTAGCAGGTTTAAACCTGGAGCGTTAGATGGAAACCATATTCGGTTAAGCGGTTAAGACAGTTTAAATCTCGGTCGTTAGATCAAAGCTGCCTTCCCTGCCACCGTTAGATCACAACAGATTGATCTTATCTTTTGTGGGAGGATAATGTTGGTTTCAAGTTTGAAACCTAACAGCACAAACAGAACGATTCTGCACGCTGTCCGACTTCGATCGATCACATCGATCGATCGAAGTGACATCGATCGATCGATGTGATCGATCGATGTCGGACAGAGTACTCCAATCGATCACATTGATCGATCTAAGAGACATCGATCGATGTCCTCTGATCGTCTTTGATCGATCAATCAATCGATCGAAGCTTCCTGATCAACTTCGATCGATGACATCGATCGATCGAAGTGACATCGATCGATCGAAGTCATCGATCGATGTCCGTCAGAAGCTTTTACACCACATGGACACATCCAACGTGGTATTCCTCCATAAGGGTGACACGTCACCCATCCACAACATTTTCCATCCACTTTGAGCATTAATTTCAGATTCACACACTACCATAATTGAGTGAGTCCACATCCTAACATTAACTACTCGTCACGTAGATAATTAAGGATTCATTAGTTTCCGATTTCATTATCGGAAACTCATTAAGCTCAAAGTACGTTGCTCAACCAAATTTTACTACATCGTTAACGGGCCAAAGCCCAAATCTTCCAATCTCCAACGATGGGCCGAAGCCCAATCCTTTAATTCTCCAACAATCCCCCACATGAATGGAAATTAATGCAAATGCATATGCAGACTCTGAGGAGAAGTCAGACAAGAAAATATTGCATCAGAAGAGGTAGCTTCTGGCTTTGAACCTTTCATAGTGATGTACCATCAGATTCACTCGGCTAAATAGTGACTTGATGTCTTGAACTAGTCAGCCTTTGTTGTGAACCAAGACAACGATACTCACACAATATTTCCTTTAACACCCTTTTGGTTCTCATGGTTGTGTTCGTTTTGGCCATGAACAACCTGGTTTCAGAAAGTGTTTTAGAGAAATCTTGCCTCATAGACTTTCTCATAGAAGCGGCCCCACTTCACACTTACATAGGTGATTCCCATCAAGAGTATTCTGCCATACTCCACTTGACGCATCAAGATATAGGACATCATTAAAAGCCTTAGCTTACCCTAAATTCTCTGCAGACAGCACTTTTTATCAGACGGAATGAGTAAGTGCTAACTGAATCTTCATAACTTAGCTGTCCCATTGAACCAAGATTCTGGGATCTCCAGTCAACAAGGTTGGGTTACCATTACAAAGATTCATGCATTATGGGCTTCAGTCCCATTCCGTTTGTCAATCTTGACATCTGATCTCTAGGCAAACCTTTTGTAAGCGGATCCGCAAGATTCTCCATTGATTTTATATAATCTATGGAAATCACGCCATTAGAGATCAACTGTTTAATGGTGTTATGTCTTCAACGTATGTGTCGTGACTTACCATTATAGATGCTGCTTTGAGCACGTCCTATAGCTGACTGACTATCACAGTGTATGCTAATAGGAGCGATCGGCTTAGGCCAGCACGGAATATCTTCCAAGAAATTCCGAAGCCACTCAGCCTCTTCCCCAGCTTTGTCCAATGCTATGAACTCAGCTTCCATAGTGGACCGAGCTATACAGGTTTGTTTCGTGGATTTCCACGACACAGCAGCACCACCAACCGTGAACAAGTATCCACTGGTGGACTTCGAGTCCTTACTATCTGATATCCAATTCGCATCGCAGTATCCTTCTAATACTGCTGGATATCTCGTGTAATGTAATCCAAGATTCATTGTGTATTTCAGATACCTCATCACTCTGTTAAGATCTTTCCAATGATCATCACTTGGATTACTGGTAAACCTGCTCAACTTGTTTACCGAACAAGCTAAGTCTGGTCTTGTACAATTCGTTATGTACATCAGACTCCCGATCACCTGAGAGTATTTCAACTGAGCTACAGGTTCGCCTCGATTCTTCCTTAAGTGTATACTTAAGTCAAGTGGGGTCTTTACCGGTTTCACATTATCCATATTGAACCGTTTCAGAACAGATTCAATGTAGTGAGTTTGTGACAAACTGAGTCCCTCAGTCATCCTAGAAATCTTAATTCCTAGAATAACATTAGCAACTCCCATATCCTTCATATCGAAGTTTCTCGTCAACATCTTCTTGGTGTTTAAGATTATGTCCCGAGTACTTCCCATGATTAGCATGTCATCTACATAGAGACACACTATCACGTATGCACTCTGTGTGCACTTAACGTAGACACACTTGTCACACTCGTTGATCTTGAAACCATTAGCTAACATTGCTTGATCAAACTTCAAGTGCCACTGCTTAGGCGCTTGTTTAAGTCCGTACAAGGACTTAACGAGTCTACAAACCTTAGACTCTTGTCCTGGAACCACAAACCCTTCGGGTTGTTCCATATAGATTTCTTCATCCAACTCACCATTCAGAAACGCAGTCTTTACATCCATCTGATGGATTTCCAAGTTATAGACTGCAGCAATTGCAACTAGCACCCTTATAGAAGTGATCCTAGTCACTGGTGAGTAGGTGTCAAAAAAGTCAAAGCCTTCTTTTTGTCGATAGCCTTTAGCTACCAACCTGGCTTTATACTTTTCAATAGACCCATCCTCTTTCAGTTTCTTCTTGAAAACCCACTTACAATCAAGTGGTTTACTTCCAGGTGGCAGATCAACCAACTCCCAAGTGTGATTTTGAAGAATCGAGTCTATCTCACTGTTAATTGCCTCTTTCCAGAATGGAGCTTCTGGAGTTGACATAGCCTCGGAAAAGTTCCTCGGCTCATTTTCTACCATATAGGTTAGAAAATCCGGTCTAAACGAAGTTGGCATTCTGGCACGCTTGCTTTGACGAAGCTCCTCATCTCCTTGAGGAGTCGCCTCACGCAATCGCTTACTACATCTTGTCTCTTCTTGAATTTTGTCTTTCCTTGGAAAGACATCTTCAAAGAACACTGCATTCCTTGACTCCATAACAACGTTTTCATGTATGTCAGGAATATCCGACTTGTGCACCAAGAACCGATATGCACTACTGTTAGTTGCATAACCGATGAATATGCAATCAACTGTTTTAGGCCCAATTTTCACCTGTCTTGGCTTAGGTACAGCAACCTTCGCCAGACACCCCCACACTTTCAAGTATTTGTAACTAGGCTTGTGGCCTTTCCAAAGCTCGAAAGGGGTTACATCCATCTTCTTAGATGGAATTCTATTTAAAATGACGTTGGCTGAGAGAATTGCTTCCCCCACAAGTTCTGAGGTAAACCCGAACTTATCAACATAGCATTCATCATCTCTTTAAGAGTACGGTTCTTGTGTTCAGCAATACCATTCGATTGAGGTGAATATGGTGCAGTCGTTTGATGAATAATGCCATGTTCTGAACGGAATTCATTAAACGGTGTATCATATTCGCCACCTCTATCACTACGAATTGTTTTAATTCGTTTGCTAAGTTGATTCTCAACTTCATTTTTATAATCCTTGAAAGCATCAAGGGCCTCATCTTTGCTGCTTAGCAAATATACATAACAGTATCGTGTGCAATCGTCGATAAAAGTTACAAAATAATTTTTACCACCTCTCGTTTGCACAAATTTTAAATCACACACGTCGGTATGAATTAAAACCAAAGGTTCAGTGTTCCTTTCTATTGAAGGAAATGGCGCCTTTGCCATCTTCGCTTCAACACATATTTGACATTTTCCTTTATTAAAGTCCAGTTTGGGCAATAAGTCAAGATTACTCATTCGTTGTATTGACTTGTAATTAACATGTCCCAAACGAAAATGCCATAAACAAGAAGACTCAAGCATGTAAGCAGAAGAGGAAGCAATTTTATTAGCCTCTGCGGGCAAATCTCTTTTGGGTACAATAGTGATGACATTCAATTTAAACATCCTATTTGACAAGTACCCCTTCCCCAAATACATGTCATTTTTCGAAAGAATAACTTTATTGGACTCTAACACTAGTCTAAAACCATGCATGACTAGAAGAGATCCAGATACTAAATTCTTCCGAATATCAGGGATGTGCAGCACATTCTGCAAAGTCAGATGCTTCCCTGATGTGAGCTTCAGAACAACTTTGCCCTGGCCTTCGATCTTCGAGGAGGCCGAGTTTCCCATGTAAAGTTGCTCATTGTTCCCGGGCTGGTACTACGTGAACATCTCTCTGCTGGAGCAAACATGTCTAGTGGCGCCAGTATCAAGCCACCACTCGCGTACGTTCCCCACAGCATTGCACTCTGAGACCACCGCACAGAGATTCAGATCATCCAATGCATCGACTATGTTCGCCTTTGCCTTGGATTGCTTCTTCTTGAGCTTTCTGCACCCATTGCTGACATGCCCATGAATGCCACAGTTGTAGCATTTCCCGGTGAACTTCTTGGCGATCTGCTTGCCTTTCTTGTTCACCCCGAGTTGGCCTTTCTTTTCTTGGCCTCTGCAACATGGGCCTTAGCCTGACCAGAGCTAGATTGTGGCGCTCTTTCAGATCTACGATTGTCCTCCTCAATGCGGAGTCGAACAATTAGATCTTCCAATGTCATCTCCTTTCTCTTGTGTTTGAGATAGCTTCTGAATTCCCTCCACGAAAGAGGTAGCTTCTCAATCACTGCTGCCACGATGAAAGATTCACTGAGCAACATGCCCTCCTCTTCCATCTCGGCAACCAATGTCTGAAGTTCCTCAACTTGAGAAACAACAGTGCGAGGATCAGACATTTTGAAATCTAGGAATTTGCCGACAATAAATTTCTTAGTGCCGGCATCTTCCGTACGATATTTCTTTTCCAAAGCCTGCCACAAAGACTTTGCGGTCTTGTACGTACTGTACAAACCATACAAGGAGTTGTCCAAACAACTCAGAATATGGCTCAAACAAACATAATTGTTGAAGTTCCAACCTTTAACAAAATGTTGGTTTTGCATATTCTGGGCTTGGTCCTCCAACGGATCCACCATAGGCGGGGTCCTCAGTCAGAAAGTTTGCCAATCCCACAGCAGTCAAGAAGAACAGCATCTTCTGCTGCCAGCGCTTGAAGAAGCTCCCACTAAACTTCTCCGGTTTCTCCACTTGGGCCACTGCAGGACCCTGTGCAGGAGGAGCATGTCTTGGCACCCCAGCAGTTGGTGCCATTGGAGCAGAGCTCTGAATGTCTGCGCCATGAATGTAGCCTGAGCTTGCGTTCTCCATCAGATTTCTGTTCAGTTGATCAAAACGAATAGACCAGAACAGAATCAGATTTAAGAAAGGAGTAGAAGTAGACTGCAAATCAGTACGAAACTGCTTTTGCGTAAATTAAAACCGGTACAGAAATTAATTGAATAGAAATACGTCTTAAGATTGTTGGTGACAATCACTCCTGCACTAAGACGCAGTCGTTTAGTGTGTGTGCTTATGAAATGATAAAATAAATCAAACCCGGGGCGAGTCAAGGACTATGTCCTTAAGACGTATTGCTCCGGTATACTGTGCCCAACCGGTGTGAGCAATCGTCTCCCAGGATACAACGGGTACCTGTTCAGTTGAGCGGCACTGCTGAACTTGAACTACTTCGAACCTTCGAATGTCCTGACTTCTCCCGGACGATATGCAAGACTCGGATGCTACGAACTTATTATGCTATGAAAGCTTGGAAAATGTTATGAATGAATGCACCCTTTGCCCTCTTTATATAGGGGAGTCGGTTGGAGAACAAGGGTACCGTGACCGTTGGATCAAAACCGAAGTTTGATT
The DNA here is from genome assembly GCA_036186865.1 of Eustoma russellianum. Lineage (NCBI taxonomy): Eukaryota > Viridiplantae > Streptophyta > Magnoliopsida > Gentianales > Gentianaceae > Eustoma > Eustoma russellianum. The sequence continues at coordinate 242,452 of AP025101.1, read as the reverse complement.
TAGACCGTTAGATTAAACCTCCTATCTAGATTAGGAAGGTTTAATCTCAGCCTTTAGATCGAAGATAGATTAGCAGGTTTAAACCTGGAGCGTTAGATGGAAACCATATTCGGTTAAGCGGTTAAGACAGTTTAAATCTCGGCCGTTAGATCAAAGCTGCCTTCCCTGCCACCGTTAGATCACAACAGATTGATCTTATCTTTTGTGGGAGGATAATGTTGGTTTCAAGTTTGAAACCTAACAGCACAAACAGAACGATTCTGCACGCTGTCCGACTTCGATCGATCACATCGATCGATCGAAGTGACATCGATCGATCGATGTGATCGATCGATGTCGGACAGAGTACTCCAATCGATCACATTGATCGATCTAAGAGACATCGATCGATGTCCTCTGATCGTCTTTGATCGATCAATCAATCGATCGAAGCTTCCTGATCAACTTCGATCGATGACATCGATCGATCGAAGTGACATCGATCGATCGAAGTCATCGATCGATGTCCGTCAGAAGCTTTTACACCACATGGACACATCCAACGTGGTATTCCTCCATAAGGGTGACACGTCACCCATCCACAACATTTTCCATCCACTTTGAGCATTAATTTCAGATTCACACACTACCATAATTGAGTGAGTCCACATCCTAACATTAACTACTCGTCACGTAGATAATTAAGGATTCATTAGTTTCCGATTTCATTATCGGAAACTCATTAAGCTCAAAGTACGTTGCTCAACCAAATTTTGCAACATCGTTAATGGGCCAAAGCCCAAATCTTCCAATCTCCAACGATGGACCAAAGCCCAATCCTTTAATTCTCCAACAATTTATTCATTTAAATTAATTAATTTTTTTGTTAGCTACTCGATCAATTTCTTATCTTATATTCAACCACTCAGTACACATTTGCCATTACTAGAATGATTACCATGATTCTAGAAAGAGCATTTTCGTTGCTGAACCATATCAAAAACAAGTTGCGGATGGGTAATATGTGACAAATTCTTAAACGATTATTTTGGTTACCTATTAAAAAAAATTTGTTGAAAATGAGGAAAAAGGATATTTAGAACCCTTCTAAAGAAATGAAGCACAAACGAAAACACTTGTGATTTTATTTACATTTCTAATAGTTTGAGTTTATTTAGAATTATTATGGTTCAAATAGTTTGAGTTTATTGTTTGTCTGCCGTTCATCTTTCCTAGACTCTAATGATAGTTTTTGCTATTGTTGGGATACACTGGGTATGACGATGGTGGTGGTGATTCAAACATAATCAATCTTACGAATATAATGGTTCAAACACTAGTTACACTGAAATCTTACCATCTCAATGGCTCATGAACCGTTGGTTTCATTTCTCCGCTAATCTTAATGCTATGTGTAAAATTGGTCTGTGTGGAAGACAAGGACCGAGATCATTAAATTAGGCCCAACAACGAATCTGTGGCCCAGTTAAAGATTTCCGTCTTTCTCTCCTGAGTCATCTGAGGGTGCTGAAGCAGTCGACCATGGAAGAATTTCGTCTCTTTGATGAAAAACCCAATACAGGGATAAATCTGAGCTTTCTTGATTCTTCAGAAAAGCCCTTCTCCCCTCCACCTCCTTGCATAGAGGTTTTTGAGGTAACGTTTTAGTTCTCGGTTTGCAATTCTCCCAACCGTCCCTATCTGCTCTTTCAGAAATTCGTTCGATTAATTGATTTTGATGTAAAGTAGGTAACTTCAAGTGCGGGATACGCCGTGGAGACCGTGAACTTTGATGGGTTTTCGTTGCTTAAGGTATAACTCATGCTAACACTGAAAAGCTTCTAACTTGTGCTCCAGAAGTTATACTTCCACAAGTGTCTTTTCAGAAAAATGTCCTTTACGTTTCCTTTCTATAGTTGTTTTGTTTCTTTTTATGTTTTCTTGAGAGTGTTTCTCAGGCAATTCCAGTTAGTTGTCCAGAGTGGAATTAGAGAGGTGCATGTGTATGCGTGCGTGTGTGTGTGCGCGTGCGTTTGTGTATATTTATATAAGTGATCATGTGTATGTGACTATTTACCTATTTACTTCTTACGTAGCTGATTTATTGATTTTAGTTTTTATTGTTAGTGGTTGAATCAGCAAATGATTTAGTGATGCCGTTATGCATGTCTCATGGTCTCCAGGGAAGGGTGAACACTAAAGAGGTTTTTGCATTTTCAAATTTGGATTTAGTTCCTGGAAAGTATGAAGGTACGCCGTTATTTTGTTTTGTGTTAATTGCTAAATTGCACCATTATTTTTCTCATATTATCTCCTCAAGAAAGGGAAACACTTAACGTGTGTGCAGGCAAATGATACACAAGCATGAACATACGTTTGCAAAAATTTACAATATTTTCTTTTTGCTGATAGTTTTTTTTGACAAAAAGAGAGAATCTGAAAATTTGGCTTGATGTTTTGGGTCAGGAGGGCTGAAGTTGTGGGAGTGTTCATTGGATTTAGTGAAAACTCTTCAAGCAGAGAAGCAAGATGGCAAATTATCTCTCAGTGGAAAGAGGGTTTTAGAGGTGGGCCTCAAATGTTGAAGTGATTCATGGTTCTAGATTATCCTCATGTATTTGCTTTGTCCAACTTATTCCTCCTGGTTGTTTTTAACTTTTTCAAGGTTTTTCTGCATTTCAAGGTCTGGAGACTGAACTAGCCAGAAGTTCCCCTTATTCTGGTTGATGTGCATTTAAGTTTCTCAAGGAGTTTGATTGAAAAAACTGAATCGTTCTCTATTGCTAAAGATGTTATCTTGGCGTTTGACATTTTCTACCAAAATTATGATGCTTATGGAGAAATATCTTAGAATGTCATTGCAGCTTTTCCTACTCTTAATCTCTTACTTTGGCTTTTTTGCATGTTCATATTATATCAAAATCTCACCTTTAGGAACTGGACAATTTTAGAGGAACGCCACATATTAACGTATCTTCTCCTTCATGATTCATCTCCCATGTCATCCTCCTCGTCACGAGTTCCTAAGATTCATATATTTCCATTTTTTGTCCACTTCTCCTATTGGTGGTAAGCATCATGACTTTATGATCTCAGTCACTAGTGATTGTATGAATAATATCTCTGTTTCCCGCAGCTTAGATTTATCTAATCTAATGTTGTCTTGGGTGGCCATGGGACTTTCATGATTTGCAGAACCTATTGAAAACGGACATCCAAGTTTTAAAGGGTATTATAGTTGGGAGGAGTTGAAATTTTCCGATTGTTCCTTGTGCTAATGGTATAAATTTGAGGCATGTGTAACATAATAAAGTCTGAAGTGAAGTAGTGACCACTACCACCAATATTTAGGAAAATATATATTTTGAAGTTTTCTTTTCTGAAAGTATTTTGCACCCGTGATTGATATGAGTTGAACTGTTGTGTTCCTGCTGCAATAAATTGAGATACACCATAAAAGCATTCTTTTGGCGTGTTCTCCGAAGCTCTCTATGTGGTGTAGATGCTGATGTTTCAGTTTGTTTTGGGTGATGTGAAATAAAGATTGTTGCTTCTTTTTGGTTATCACTCTTGCAATTTATCTTGCTGAGTTCCATTTTCTTCTATCAGCTTGGATGTGGTCATGGCCTTCCTGGAATTTTCTGTTGCCTTGAGGTACCGAAAGTATATATTGGTTACTATTTATTAAGGTGCTTCATTATTTGTTTACTCCCTTTGTTCCAAAAATATTGTCCTAGTTTGACTTGAGCTTGAAGAAAATCAAATTATTTTGGTCACTATTACTATTTTACTTTTAGTTGGTTAATTGATGTAAACTAGAAAAATCATGTAAGTGTTAATTGAAAGGGTTTGTATAAGAACTTTGACTACTAACATATTCCGATTTATAAAAATTGAAAAATATTTTTGGGACAAATTAAAGTAGAAACAAGGACTATATTTTTGGGACGGGAGGAGTATTTGTTTTTCATAATTTGACCTTCTCACTTTTTTTTCTGTTCTGTATTAGGGTGCTAATGTCGTACATTTCCAAGATTTCAATTCTGAGGTCCTTCAGTGTCTCACCATGCCAAATGTTGCTACCAATATTCAGAAGTCTCTACCTTCCGGTAAAGACATGTCTGAAGGAAACCCGGGTGTGGAAACTCGATTCTTTGCTGGTGATTGGAGTGAAGTACATACTATCCTCCCTCATTCTCGGAGGGGCGAATCTGAAGAGATCAGTGACCAAGTGAATGGTCAGGATGATGGTTATGACATTATTCTTATGGCAGAGACAGTCTATTCTGTCTATGCTCTTCCTTCTCTCTACAAACTGATTAAGAAGGTAATACTGTGATATAATTCCTCTCTTTTCAACATTTTTCACGTTAGCCTCTTAATCTTTATTCCTGCTGCCAATAGTGCTTAAGAAGTCCCCATGGAGCTGTATACATGGCAGCAAAGAAGCATTATTTTGGAGTTGGAGGTGGATCGCGAAGATTTCTTTCCATAGTGGAAAAAGATAGTGAGTTAACCCGTATTAATCACATTTCTGAGCATCATTTATTTTCGGAATTCTTTTTTGAAAGGTATAGGAAGGAAAGGGGATATAGGGCACTCTTATGCTTGTTTCGCAGGTTTCTTTATATAAATTTTGGTACATTCATATGCTGACTGAACAACGTTTTGTCTGGACCAGCAGCTTTGTTTATGGAATCCTTAATTCTTTTCTTCTTGCTATCAGATAACTATTTCTTTTCCTTTTTGCTTTTTCCTCTTACTGGATTTTTATTTGATCAAATAACCACAAAACTGCAATTTCAAGAATATGTTAAGCCTCACTTTTGCTTTACAAAGAAGATTAAGTTATGCGAAAGGAGGAAAAGTATCAGGAGGCAAACTTCAAGGTGTTTATGATATTATATTTGGTCTTATGGCTTTCAACAGTAGTCTTGAGTAGCGCGTAACTGTCTGAACACTGACACGTACAAACCACATAGCAGTCATGAAAAGCCTGGCACTAAGCTCAATTCCTTATTGTTTTTTTTCCTGGACATTGTTGAATCCTGGACACTTACTGCAGGCACATTAACAGCTGAACTAGTTGCAGAAGTTGCGGATGGCTCCTCGAACGTCAGAGAGGTGTGGAAACTACACTTGAAATGAGTTCTTGATAAGCAGATATGTGGCTAGCCCTTCAAATCTTCTAAGTTGGACAATATCAACAATTGATTAGCTGCTAACTTTAATAGAAGTGCACAAACATAGAAGTAACATATGTTGCTTTGCAACTGTTATCTCTTGCTTTTCAACTGTTATCTCTTGCTTTACTTATAGTATACTACTGCCCGTGCTGCCATTTAGGCAAAGACTAGAGCTTGGAGACAGTGAAAGTAAGCCAACAGCTACTTTTCTTGCAGTTTTTGATGTTTTCTTCTTCAATGCCTCCCAGCTCTCTCTCCTTTCACTACCAGATTTTCATGATAGGATAGAGAAGTTTGATCTATATACATACAACGAAATGGACAATTTGTCTAAGGCTATTTATGGAATTTCGTTCTCCAGGGACTAAGATTGAATAATTACACTTTTTAAGTACCAAGATTGGAATATAATGTCCTTTAAAGTATGCTTTTCTATTATTTAAGCGACTAGGGTATTGATGCAACGTTTTTTTGAAACTGTTGCCACAGATGGTTCAAAGTCAAAGTATAAGTTAAAACATAAAACTGTAAGCAATAAAGATGGGAGTGATTGGTGGTTTCTTGTTGATTTTCTCCTTTTGCAACGGAGGGTAACCGGATGAGATCTTACGAGGCTAAAAGTGAGGCTAAAAGTGCAATTGCACGTCGCCACGTGTACAAAATCAGTTTTTTTTTTAAAAAAAAAATTGCAGCACCCCCCTTACTTTTGTACACGTGGCGACGCGTGATTGGAGACCTCATTTTTAGTCTCCTAGGATCTCATCTAGAGAGTAACACCTTTCTATTCAATTTTTTTTATTATATTACAAAGATTTTATATATATATATATATATATATATATATATATATATATATATATATATCACTTTAACAGAAGAGCTGAATAAATCCGTTAAAACCAAGACGTACCACTTATAAATTTAATGACACAACATAGAAGTATAATTTGAGGTACCATTGGGGTTATGATTAGGTTTATCAAATTCTGATAGGTAACTTTACAGTAATAGATATGCATTGAGAATCCTTTTGGCATTTTGCATCTCATCATACCTCATGGAATGCACTAACTTCTTCATTAAGATTAATTTGAACATTAACAACCATTAGCATTAACATTGAACATTAACAACCATTAGCATTTGAACATTAACAACTATTAGCATTGAACATTAACCACCATTAACCGAACAGTTCGTTTAGCTAAACGAATTCGAAAATCTAGTATTTGGTTCGATTCGGTTCGTTAATGCTTCTAACTGTGGCTTAGAGAAAAATTTTGATCCACTTATTGCCGTCTCGTGACTTCTGATCAAATACCGTTTGACAAATTGTATGATTCATTTGTTCTAGTAATAGTTATATTGAAGCGAACATATAATATAATTCAGCATAATCTTATAGAATATAATTGTGTAAGGGTTAGTCGATTATCCTTATACAATTTAGGATTTATTTAGTACCAAATTCTTATAGAATTTTGTCAAGCGAAGAGATAATTTAAACCTTTTATTTTCCAGTTATGGAAATTAATTAGAATACTGTTGTTTCTTCTTATGTTGTTAAAATAGTCGCAATTCATCGTTAAAATTATAGTATGAAAATTGTAGATTGAATAACGTGGAACAATGAGTATCACTTATTTATTTATTTTTTTAAACTAAAGAAAATGTAAGGATTATTATGCAATGTAATGATAATTATCCCTTCTTTTATTACTTAAAATTACTTCTTTTGCTGGTCAGGCATGTTTGCATGCCAATTTACTAGTTGACATGAATCCGACATGTGTTTTACTGGTGTCAATTCGGCTTTCATCCAATTATGTTCTATTCTTGCGAGTATCAAATCTAAACTTGTGAAGAGCATGTGTTGTTCATGTTATATTGACAGATTTTTCAGAAATTGCGGGTCCTATTGAAAACGTTGAATTAAAATGTTGAGGATGAATTGGAAAAAAAAAGATTGAAATAAAAAATAAAAAAACACAAGAAAAAAAAAAAAAAGACCAGGGGAGGAGAAATGGGGGTTTTCGGATTCGGATTCTAGATTTGGAAGTGAGAGTCAAACGGGTCTAGATGGAGATGTCCTAGGATGATGATACCACATAAGCTGAGTATTTTATTACAATCGGGTACATCCCTCCTGGACACGTTTTCTATTTGTCCTGTATATACCCATTATTTATGTACCAGATACCAACCTTTACCTCCAGACTCATACTCGCTCCATTAAACAGACAGAAAACATAAAACTTCGGCTCTGTTTTGGTTGTCCTGCTTTGTCATCCTGCTATCTTTTTCTCCCATTCCATTTTCTATACTCCTTAAAAAAGGAAACAATATCAGATTTTGGAGAATTTTGATATGGCTGCTGTGGATGTATCTGTTGTCGAGCACTCTAAGGTTAGCAATGGCTGCTGCAAGAGCAAGGGACCTGGATGTGCTACCCCAGTTGAAGCCATGTCTGGTCCTAGAGAGACTCTGCTTTATGTCACCTGTGTTTATACAGGTACTCTTTCTTTTATCTTTTCTCTTTTCCTTTTGCTGTTTTGTTTATTGGGTTTTTGTTAGTGGGATTCTTGGTATCTTTTAGGAGATAAAAGAGGGTGATGCTATGGTGGTTATAGATCTGGAGATGATTGGAAGTTTTGATATGGGGAAAGGATTATTGGTAAAAGTTATTGTACTGGGTGAGAACCAGATTCGAATCTCATACCCTCCCCGATGTGTGCGTGTTGCAAAGGGAAAAAAAGAGTCTTTTATTTGTCAATTATCTGTAATAATTTCTAAGTAGTAACGGTGATCAGTGATCACAAAGATTAAGACTGAGAGTTTTCTATCCAAAAAATTTGTCTGAGATTTTAGTATTCTTTGAGCTAAAGTCCTCTTTTTTGTTTTTATGTTTAGTGTGGTGTGGGCATTAAAATTAACATATAAAACAAACCCCCACATAATTGATACCACTCCCCTTTTCACATGCTTAAATGTTCGCAAATAAATCATGAGAGTTGACTTATGGTTAGTTTTATCGTGGATTTACTGTTTAAAGAAGTATGAAAAGATTGTGCAGTTAGTGGAGCAAACTAGTTGCAGACTGTTCTTTGAAGGTCTTGATCTTAGTTAGTATGAACGTTGATAAAAATTTATTAACAGGGACTGGAAACGAGAAGCCTGACTACCTAGGTACAGTGGACGTCGATCCGAGTTCTCCAACCTATTCCCAAGTCATCCACAGGCTTCCTATGCCTTACCTGGGTGATGAGCTGCATCATTCTGGATGGAATTCCTGCAGTTCCTGCTATGGAGATCCTTCAGCTAGCAGGAGATATCTTGTCCTTCCTTCATTAGTGTGAGAATCTTTATCTTTTTTAGCCTAACAAATAATTTCTCTGAAGTTGAATTGCTGTTGATTTTGATGATTAACTTGCAGTTCTACTTGGAGAGAGAAAAAAAGTTATTTGAAATTGGATTGTATCTGTGCTACATTGTTTTTATCTTATCTGAAGTAAGAAATGCAGACAGTTCTTGTTTATCGAAGAATTGTCTATCGAATGAACTTGAATGAAACTTCAAGTATAGTAATTGATGGTTTCAAATATTATGAAAAGAAAGAAACATGCTACTGACATGATGTTACCTTTTTCTAGATCGGGACGCATATATGCAATTGATACCAAAAAGGATCCAAGGGCTCCATCTTTGCACAAGATTGTTGAACCTGAAGCCATCTTACAGAAGACTGGTTTAGCTTATCCGCACACAGCTCACTGCCTTGCTTCTGGGGAAATCATGGTGTCATGCCTTGGAGATAAAGATGGAAAAGCTGAAGGAAATGGCTTCTTGTTGCTTGATTCTGAATTCAATGTTAAAGGAAGGTATGTTATTTATGCTGTATTAACATGAGGTGTTTACGAATGTCGTAACGAAACTTACTCATTTGAGCAACATGATTTACTTTCTGTTTTTTGTGAGGAAAACCATTGAATTAATATATAAGATCTTGCATTTCTTTGTAATCGCCTAATAGGTGGGAGAAACCTGGGCACAGTCCTCTTTTCGGGTATGATTTCTGGTACCAGCCCCGACACAATACTATGATCAGTACTTCATGGGGGGCTCCTGCTGCATTTACTAAAGGTTTCAACCTTGAGCATGTGGCGAATGGCCTTTATGGGCGCCATTTGCACGTTTATAGCTGGCCTGATGGAGAACTAAAACAAACATTGGATCTTGGTAATACAGGACTTCTGCCCTTGGAGGTAAGCAAAAAACTCCTTGACATTTTGTAGTCACACCCAACGTCTTTTGTCAAAGTGACACTTCTTTGTCTTTGCTTGCATAAATCATGTATCACTGTAGTTGCGTTTATGCGTATCTTAAAACTTGTGTGGCGTTGAACATGTGCACAGATACGGTTTTTGCATGATCCGTCTAAGGATACCGGGTTTGTTGGATCTGCATTGAGTAGTAACATGGTAAGATTCTTCAAGAATCCGGATGACACATGGAGCCATGAGGTGAGAACATCTTTATTCAAGACTTTGGCGAAGAAAATCAGTAATCATTAGAAACTCTCTAACTGTATTATTTTCTCTGCTTCCATAACAGGTTTCAGTATCTGTAAAATCACTGAAGGTGCAAAATTGGGTTCTTCCTGAAATGCCTGGTCTAATAACCGATTTTCTTATCTCACTTGACGATCGTTTCATTTACCTCTCCAACTGGCTTCATGGTGATATTAGACAGTACAACATTGAAGACCCCAAAAATCCAAAGCTTACTGGTCAAGTTTGGGTTGGAGGATCAATTCAAAAAGGTGGCTCTGTTTTTGCTGAGGCTGAAGATGGAACAACTTTCCAATTTGATGTCCCAGATATTCAGGTATGTTAACTTACTTTACATATGAAATTAAAACAAATAGTTAATGATGTTGTCTGTTTTCCATAAAATCAATACTGTTGTTACTCTTCACTACTATTCTACTGTTTGCTACGATTGTTGTGCTAATATGGCATATTTATTGGTGTTAGCTACTATCTAGATGAAATGATGAACAACCTCTGTTACTTGTTTTGTAGGGGAAGCAACTGAGAGGAGGACCACAGATGATTCAGTTGAGTCTAGACGGGAAGCGGCTGTACGTTACGAACTCGCTCTTCAGCACTTGGGATCAACAATTCTACCCTGATCTTGTGGAGAAAGGATCACACATGCTGCAGATTGATGTAGACACAAATAAAGGTGGCCTTTCCGTAAACCCCAACTTCTTTGTGGACTTTGGAGCTGAGCCTGATGGTCCGGCCCTCGCGCACGAGATGCGGTATCCAGGGGGTGACTGCACATCCGACATATGGATTTAGAGGACATAATGCGTGTCTAACCTTCATGTAGAACTAGAAGAGTCTCCATTGGATGATATACGTAATTTCATTATGTAAACTGTATCTTTTTCCTGCATAAACTTATGGGCATTTAGTATAGCCTTGAATCAAGATGTAGAACTGGGTTATTGTAATAATCTTTTGAGGTATGTATGTTGCCGTACAATTGTGGTAATAAGAGAGAGATGGGCTCATATTTGGTGCTCCAACTCTATGTCCCTTTTTTGTCTCATGTATTATAGCGACTCTTCCCGAGACTTAGTAATTGAAACGGTACACCCGACTAAGAAATATAAGACGTCGATACAAATCAATTACACGTCACAACTAATGTCACTCATTATGGAGTCAAATAATTGTTTTATCTCCAACTTTGATGCCAATATAGTACTTCCCGTAGTTCCCTACATATAGAAAGGCGAGGTAGATACATTTATCTTGCTTTGTTACATAGACATTGGCCCGGGGGGGGAGGGGGGGAGATGGAAGGATGTTTCCGGGGGAAGGAGGGAATGGGTGAAGACGGTTGGGTGGGGAGAAGGGAAATGAGCCAACAATAGTGGATTATTTCAATAGAACAGAAATAAATTTTTTAAAAAAAAGAGAGAGAGAAAAGGAATAATGATAATTCGATCATAATTGCAATTCACGGTGTTCCACCATTTTATGCTTAGAGTGTCACACTCGGGAATTTGCAGGATCCATGACCTGTTCAACATTGAATCCACCGGAAAAATAATAATAATAATTAATCATTTATACAGTAGCAGAAGAAATAAATTAAAAATCCTTAAAAAGGGAAAGAAGGACTGGGAAAAATAAGGAAAAAAAGGTAGTAGTACTGCATGAAAATTACATGTAATCATCATTTAAATACAGCAAACTCTTATAGGATATGATATTTGAGCTCTTTTTTTTTTCCCTGGATCTGCGCACTCTCAAATACTCTTTTTTTTTACTTTGATACTTTTCCACCATGCCAAGAATAACTTTTGTATAAAATAATAACATTATTTATAGAGCCGGGGTCTCACTGGAAACAGACTCTCTATCCCTTGGAATAGAGATATTGTCTCCCAACCTACCACTTACCCTCCCCAGACCCTAACGATAGCTTTTGCTGTCGTTGGGATAAACTGGGTCTTGATGATGATGATAGACACTATTGGTTGTAATGTCAGAGAAATCATACCGCGTGACATAAAGTGGAAGGTCATAAGCATCTATACTGTAAACTCACTTTGAAGATACAAAGAAATTACTTACTTGGATCAATGGTGGTTTGTTTAGCTAGGCCTCTGAAGTAGCAACTTACACCCATGCTCCTATTCTTTGCCCAAAATGAACTAAATGCATAGTTTGCATGTCCAATAACTGATTCGGGTCTATAACAAGGCTTTCCAGGAGCAAGATCAGCACAAATTCCACCATCCTGATGGCAAATATGCTCCAAGACACGCCTCACATTGGTTTTGTTCACCCCATTTCCTACAACACACCATATATTTCCTCTATATGGCTGGTTATTAGATGCCCTTGGCAATGGTGCATAACTCTCATCAGGGCGCTTTCCGGTCAGGTCTACGTCGTATACAGGCCTACCATTAGGGTAAAGCAAGCCCCAGTGTCTCTCTGTTCCTGGCCCTTCCTTTAGGTTTTCATCATACATTGAGAATATGAATGTTGGTATCACCACATTAGGCTGTGCTGGTGTACCAACTGGTGGCTTGGCTTTAGCCCTGCGCGCGATGTTTCGGTTGTATATGGCTGCATTGTATACATTTGCACCTGGCTGATCAATGTCACCTGCATGAGGCCATCCTGTTTCTGAAATGGCTAGCTTGATGTCTGGATAGCCGACTTTTCGCATTGCGAAGATAACAGAGTCAAGCATTTGGTCCAAGAGATTTGTGTAAACCAGGCCACTAATGGGGTCTCTGTGTGTTGTATTTCCACTTCTCATCAATGCATAGTCTAGGCTTATGCTTGTTGGATTGGCGGACCAAGCGAGATAAGGGTATACATCAAGAAAAAAGTATGATTTCGTCTCGTTCAAGAACTCTAGTAGTGATAAGATCACCTGATGATCATGAATGTCTTGCCTAAATTGTCCATTTGAAGGTGGAAACGTTGAAGTCATTATGTCCATGGCCAAGGGGGTCCCAATTTTAATGTTTTCTATATTTGCTGCTCTTATTGAATTATGAATCATTTTCATAGCTGGTACAAGGTTGTACCATAGTTGTGTATCATTGTAGCTCAGCACTTCATTTCCCACAAGAATGAAGCGGATTTGGGTATCCGGATAGAAAGCAAGGACGTTATCATGGACCCATTTGTTCGCGATTGTCTGATTTGAAGCAATGTTTGTGATCTGATCATTTGTTACCATGATCGCGACAAGAAGCTTTGTCCATGATAACAGCCTAAGGATGTCAGAATTTGCATCATAAAGCTTGACAGCGTCGGCTTTGATGCTTTGGAGAAGTCGGATAGATTGGTAAGGAGATGGTAGGTTGTCTCCCAACCTACCATAATTTACCCCAATTTCATTAGATACAGATGCATCTGTCAAGAAAGAACATCAAAATCTAATCAGTCAAGGTCTTGGCATGCAAGCATACAACAACAACAACATTATCCCATTGTCTTAGAGGCTCCCGCCTACAGTGGGGTATGAGGGGTCGGATGTACGCAACCATACACATGTGTTAGAAACACACAGAGGTTGTTTCCCGATGACCCATAATGAAAATTGCTTGTCGATCAACTGCTACTTCACAATATAAGAAGTGCAGCCAATTTAGTAAGTCATTTTGCTTTATTCCATCATATTTCAAAGTCAAGGAAGAATGTATCCTTGACTCCATTGGCATGCAAGCATAAAAATAAGAAAGAGGAATAAGCATTCATTCAAAGGTTTGAACTCACTTGAGAAAGAAGATAGTAGAAAAATGGAGGCAAGAATCAAAGAAAAACTTGCAACCACTTCCATTTGGTGCATGTCTTTGGCAAACTAAGGCTTCCAAAATTGAGAGGAAGTCTTGATGAATGATTGATATGCAATTTGTGGGAAGAAGAGAGAAAGGAAGTTAAATATGAGGTGAAAAATATTTTGTTAGGATCATATGAAACAGTTGAACAACTTAGGATTAAAAGGGAGGAAAAGGTGGGAAATGATCTTTACAAGATCTATAAACAAATTTAGAGTTCTACCAGTTCTAGTTCTAGCAATATTGAGAACTAGTCATGACCAAGAACATGTTTGCAGTGCAAAAATTGAAGGGTTCAGGCAAAGACTTGAAAACTAACTAACTACAAGAAGCACTTTAAAGCAAGAATTTTGCAATTGCTTAGCTCTCAGTATTGGCCAATAGGGCAAAATACAATATATTGCATGTAAAAATTTGTTCCAAATAACAACACGGCATACTTATTGGCTCTGGAATGAGGGATGAGACTACATTTTTTTTATCTCATAAAAGATAGACCGAGAAGAACGGTCCAGATCTTCTTATCTTTAAAAGTTGCGGTGAAAAAATCACCTTACGACACGTGACAATAGAGAAGGCCGTGAGGTTAGATGAGAGATGACTAACAGTGGGTGCGAGGCTGGATAAGGATACGGTGACTCTCACCTGGGGGATCCCACTTGGAAGAAGTTGTTAGTACTGTAATCAGAAAAGTGCACTGTGTGCATGTGAATAAACTGAAAGCAAAAACGCAAGCAAAACCGAGGCGAGCGTAAGGACTCTGTCCTTAATACTGTGCCCAACCGGATGGAACAAACGTCTCCCAGGATACAACGGTTTTCGTTCATACGAGTGGCACTACAGCGTAGGAACATCAACGAACCTGTTACAGGTGTTCTGATATCTCGAGTATCGTAATGGAATGCAATGCAGAATGCTTGTAGAAGAAATGCGGTACTGTCAAAACAGTGAACTCGTATGCATGCATGGCTACAGAATATATAGATGTAGGGTGGTTGAAGGAGGTTGAAGGAGGTTGAATGTAAGAACAAATCTGGACCGTTGGATCAAAACAGTTACGATCTCCACCGTTAGATCGTAATCCTTGTCTGAACAAATGTAAGCCGTTGGATCAGTAAACCGAAGATAAGATCAAATCTGGAGCGTTGGATCAGCAACCGCGATCAACCGCAGATAACCGTAGGATCAGACTTGATCTGCACCGTTGGATCACGCGATCAACCGCAGACTTGATCTGCACCGTTGGATCACGCGATCAACCGCAGACTTGATCTGCACCGTTGGATCACCGAATTATTTTTCTGGAAAAATTTAAAAGAAATTTATCCAAAAAGATAAGAACCGGGCGGGCGAGCCACGAGACCGAGACCGAGACCGAGACCGAGACCGAGACCGAGACGAGCCGAGCCGGACGGGCGGGCGGCGCGCGCGTGTGTGGTGAACCTTGCCTGAGCTGCGTCCTGACTCCGTCAGAAAACTTCTCATGCCCAAGGGCACATTTTAGAAAGCTCCAACTTGTAACTTATATGGTGGCCTTTCTCTCTCAAGTGGGCAATGTGGTATACAAGCAAATTGGTGATGTGTTCACTCCTCAAGAGGCCACATCACCAATTTTTCTAATTTCCACCAATTTTACTCCAACTTTGAGCATTAATTTCTCATTCACCCGGTATCGGAATCGAGTGATTCAAAAGCCAAAAATCATCTACTCGTTACGTAGATAATTTAGAAATTTTTAGTTTCCGTTTTTGATTAAAGAACACTAATCATAATTAAGCTCAAAGTATGGTGGTTGTCAACTTTTGACAAACCCACTTGCAATCCAACCTTTTCCCATTTCATTTCTCCAACAATCCCCCACATGAATGAAAATTAATGCAAATGTGAATGCAGACTCTATCGAGAAATCAGACAAAGAAATGTTGCATCAGAAGAGGTAGCTTCTGGCCTTGAACCTTTCTTAGTGATGTACCATCGGATCCATTCAGCTGGGTAGTGACCTGATGTCTTGAACTATCAGCCTTTACTATGAACCTAGACAATGATACTCACACAACATTTCCTTTAACACCCCTTTTGGTTCTCATGGTTGTGCTCATTATGGCCATGAACAACCCTGGTTTCAGAAAGTGTTTTTAGGAAATTCTTGCCTATCAGAATTCTCATAGAAGCGGCCCCACTTCACACTTACATAGGTGATTCCTATCAAGAGTATTCTGCCATACCCCACTTGATTTATCAAGATATAGGACATCATTAAAAGCATTAGCTTAACCTAACGGTTCTCTGCAGATAGCACTTTTGTTTAACGGAATGAGTAAGTGCTAACTGAATCCTCATAACTTAGTTTTCCCATTGAACCAAGATTCTGGGATCTCCAGTCAACAAGGTTGGGTTACCGTTACAAAGATTCATGCTTTGTAGGCTTAAGTCTCATTCCGTTGATCAATTTTGACATTTGATCTCTAGGCAAAGCTTTTGTACGCGGATCCGCAAGATTCTCCTTTGATTTTATGTAATCAATGGAAATCACGCCATTAGAGATCAACTGCTTAATAGTATTATGTCTCCGACGTATGTGTCGTGACTTACCATTATAGATGCTGCTTTGAGCTCGTCCTATAGCTGACTGACTGTCACAATGTATGCTGATAGGAGCGATTGGCTTAGGCCAGCATGGAATGTCTTCTAGGAAATTTCGAAGCCATTCAGCTTCTTCCCCAGCTTTATCGAGTGCTATAAACTCAGCTTCCATAGTTGACCGAGCTATGCATGTCTGCTTTGTAGACTTCCATGACACAGCACCACCACCTACAGTGAATAAGTATCCACTGGTGGATTTAGAATCCTTACAATCTGATATCCAGTTTGCGTCGCAATATCCTTCCAATACTGCTGGATATCTTGTGTACTGTAATCCAAGGTTCATTGTGTATTTCAGATATCTCATCACTCTATTTAGAGCTTTCCAATGTTCGTCACTTGGATTACTGGTAAACCTACTAAATTTGTTTACTGAACAAGCCAAGTCAGGTCTTGTACAGTTTGTTATGTACATCAGACTCCCAATGACTTGTGAATACTTTAATTGAGCTACAGGTTCACCTCGGTTCTTCTTCAAGTGTATACTTAAGTCCAGTGGGGTCTTTACAGGTTTTACATCAAGCATATTGAATCGTTTAAGAACAGACTCAATGTAGTGACTTTGAGACATGACCAATCCTTCAGCTATCCTAGAAATTTTGATTCCTAGAATTACATTGGCAACCCCCATGTCTTTCATGTCAAAATTTCTCGTTAACATCTTCTTGGTATTCAAGATGATGTCGTGTGTATTACCCATGATTAGCATATCATCTACATAGAGACATACTATCACATAGGCGTTTGATGTGTTTTTGATATAAACACACTTGTCACATTCATTGATCCTGAAACCGTTTGACATCATGGCTTGATCAAACTTCAAATGCCACTGTTTTGGTGCTTGTTTGAGTCCGTACAAAGACTTAACAAGTCTACAAACTTTCTTGTCTTGTCCTGGGACAGTAAACCCTTCAGGCTGTTCCATATAAATCTCTTCTTCCAGCTCGCCATTCAAGAAGGCAGTTTTTACATCCATTTGATGGATCTCTAGGTCGTAGACCGCAGCAATAGCAACTAGCATTCTTATGGAAGTAATCCTAGTTACTGGTGAATAAGTGTCAAAGAAGTCAAAACCTTCCTTTTGTCGATAGCCCTTAGCTACCAACCGGACCTTGTACTTATCAATGGATCCATCCTCTTTGAGTTTTTTCTTAAAAATCCACTTGCATCCAAGTGGTTTACTCCCTTGAGGAAGATCTACCAGCTCCCACGTGTGATTTTGAAGAATTGATTCTATCTCACTGTTTACTGCCTCCTTCCAGAAGGGAGCTTCTGGAGTTGACATCGCCTCTGAAAACGTTCTTGGATCGTTTTCTACCAAGTATGTTAGAAAATCTGGTCCAAAAGATGTAGGTATTCTAGTTCGTTTGCTTTGACGCAGTTCATCACTTTCTTGAGGAGTCGTCTCACGCACTCGCTTACTAGTGCTTGCTTCTTCGCTGTTTTCGTCTTTCTTTGGAAAGACATCTTCAAAGAACACTGCATTTCTTGATTCCATGACAACATTCTCATGTATATCAGGAATGTCGGACTTGTGCACCAAGAATCGATATGCACTACTGTTAGTTGCATATCCTATGAATATGCAATCAATTGTTTTAGGCCCAATTCTAACTTGTCTTGGTTTGGGTACTGCAACCTTTGCCAGACAACCCCACACTTTCAAGTATTTGTAACTAGGTTTATGGCCTTTCCAAAGCTCGTATGGGGTCTCATCCATCTTCTTTGGTGGTATTCTATTTAAAATGACGTTGGCGGAGAGAATCGCTTCCCCCCACAAGTTCTGCGGTAAGCCCGAACTTATCAACATAGCATTCATCATCTCTTTCAGAGTACGGTTTTTGCGTTCAGCAATACCATTCGATTGAGGTGAATATGGTGCAGTCGTTTGATGAATAATGCCATGTTCTGAACAGAATTCATTGAACGGTGCATCATATTCGCCACCTCTATCACTACGAATTGACTTAATTCGTTTGCTAAGTTGATTCTCAACTTCATTTTTATAATCTTTAAAAGCATCTAAGGCCTCATCTTTGCTACTTAGCAAATAAACGTAACAGTATCGAGTGCAATCGTCAATAAAAGTCACAAAGTACTTTTTACCGCTTCTTGTTTGCACAAACTTTAAATCACAAACATCTGTGTGAATTAAATCTAACACTTCAGTGTGTCTTTTGATTGAAGGAAATGGTAACTTAGCCATTTTTGCTTCAACACAAACTTGGCATTTTTCATTATTGAAACTTAGTTTGGGTAATAAGTCGAGATTAATCATTCTTTGTAATGACTTATAATTAACATGACCCAAACGTAAATGCCATAAACATGAAGACTCAAGCATGTAAGCGGAAGTAGAAGCAGTCTTATTAGCCTCATCGGGCGTAATCTTCGTTGGTACAATAGTTATAACACTAAGTTTAAACATATTGTCCATCAGGTACCCCTTCCCTAGAAATACACCATTCTTAGTCAGAATACATTTGTTACAATCAAATACTAGCCTAAACCCATGCCTGACTAGTAAAGCACCAGAGACTAAGTTCTTGCGAATGTCGGGAACATGCAGCACATCCTGCAACGTCAATTCTTTCCCGGAGGTCATCTTCAGAATCACTTTGCCCGAACCTTCAATCTTCGAGCTATCTTTGTTTCCCATGTACAGCCTTTCATTGTCTTTCGCAGGAGCATATTCCTTGAACATTCCCCTGTTTGCACAAACATGTCTAGTGGCGCCAGTGTCCACCCACCACTGGCTAGGATTACCTACAGCATTACATTCAGAAACAACAGCACACAAGTCCAAATCATCCATTGCACTTACAAGGTTGGCTTTGGCTTTCTCTTGCCTTTTCTTGGGCTTCCTGCAGTCAACACTACGATGCCCTTGAATTCCACAATTGTAACATTTTCCAGTGAACTTTTTGGCAATCTTCTTGCCCTTCGCGTTCACTCCGACAGAATTTCCTCTCTTCTTTTTCGACGCCTCTGCAACATGAGCTTTTGCATGGCCAGAACTGGAAGACGGCTTCTTGTCTGCCCTTCGATTGTCTTCCTCTATACGGAGTCGGACAATCAAGTCTTCCAAAGACATTTCCTTTCTCTTGTGCTTGAGATAGCTTTGGAATTCCCTCCACGAAAGAGGAAGCTTCTCAATCACAGCAGCAACAAGAAAAGATTCACTGAGGGTCATACCCTCCTCTTTCATCTCAGCAACAAGCATCTGAAGTTCCTCAATCTGAGAAACAACAGTCCTGGAATTGTCATCTGAAAATCAAGAAATTTTCCAATAATAAATTTCTTAGTACCGGCATCCTCAGTGCGGTACTTCTTGTCTAACGCCTGCCATAAGGATTTCGCAGTTTTATAAGTAGAATACAATCCATACAATGAATTATCCAAACAACTTAAAATGTGACTTAAACAAACATAATTGATGTAACTCCACGCTTCAGCAATCAGATTGTTTTGCATGTTCACATTCTGGTCTTCCACCGGCACCACCTCCGGAGGATCCTCAGTCAGCATCTTAGCCAAACCCAACGTGGTCAAGAAGAACAACATCTTCTGTTGCCAGCGTTTGAAGTAACTTCCTCCAAACTTCTCTGGCTTTTCAACCTGTCCAACAGCAGGAACATGAGCAGTGACTGGAACAGCGGGTGCAACAGGGACATCATTGTTCTGTTCCTCAGAAATGCCCAGATGCACACCGTTGAACGAGTTGGAACTTTCGCCTTCCATATTTCAGTTTCTGTTACAGCGCAACACAGAAAACAGAACACGACGGCAATTAGTATCGTACAAACAGAAACGAACCAGATTACAGTATATTTAAAAATTCGTCTTAAGAATGTTAGTACTGTAATTAGAAAAGTGCACTGTGTGCATGTGAATAAACTGAAAGCAAAAACGCAAGCAAAACCGAGGCGAGCGTAAGGACTCTGTCCTTAAGACGAATTGCTCCGGTATACTGTGCCCAACCGGATGGAACAAACGTCTCCCAGGATACAACGGTTTTCGTTCATACGAGTGGCACTACAGCGTAGGAACATCAACGAACCTGTTACAGGTGTTCTGATATCTCAAGTATCGTAATGGAATGCAATGCAGAATGCTTGTAGAAGAAATGCGGTACTGTCAAAACAGTGAACTCGTATGCATGCATGGCTACAGAATATATAGATGTAGGGTGGTTGAAGGAGGTTGAATGTAAGAACAAATCTGGACCGTTGGATCAAAACAGTTACGATCTCCACCGTTAGATCGTAATCCTTGTCTGAACAAATGTAAGCCGTTGGATCAGTAAACCGAAGATAAGATCAAATCTGGAGCGTTGGATCAGCAACCGCGATCAACCGTAGGATCAGACTTGATCTGCACCGTTGGATCACCGAATTATTTTTCTGGAAAAATTTAAAAGATAAGAACCGGGCGCCCGAGCCCGAGCCCGAGCCCGGTCGGTCGGCGGCGGCGCGCGCGCGTGTGTGGTGAACCTTGCCTGAGCTGCGTCCTGACTCCGTCAGAAAACTTCTCATGCCCAAGGGCACATTTTAGAAAGCTCCAACTTGTAACTTATATGGTGGCCTTTCTCTCTCAAGTGGGCAATGTGGTATACAAGCAAATTGGTGATGTGTTCACTCCTCAAGAGGCCACATCACCAATTTTTCTAATTTCCACCAATTTTACTCCAACTTTGAGCATTAATTTCTCATTCACCCGGTATCGGAATCGAGTGATTCAAAAGCCAAAAATTATCTACTCGTTACGTAGATAATTTAGAAATTTTTAGTTTCTGTTTTTGATTAACGAACACTAATCATAATTAAACTCAAAGTATGGTGGTTGTCAACTTTTGACAAACCCACTTGCAATCCAGCCTTTTCCCATTTCATTTCTCCAACAGAAGTACTATATCTCAAGTAGAAATTTTATAAATATAGAATATCATCTCTCGACGATTAACTTATGTACGTTTGCTAAATGGCCTATTACGTATCCTTCAAGGTTTCCATCTACTCTATTTGCAAATTGGTTTGCTCAAAATGCATTAAGATTTCAATTTCTTTGGACTAAATGCGTTCAATTTAAAGTTATTATTTTTGCATGGTGTATTCTAATGAGCATATACGGTAAGTAGTCAATTTACCAAAAGCCATTTGAAAATCCAACAGGCTACAACATGGTTTACGCATATATGGCTACCGACCTTGGCAACGGCATGGTTTCTCAATGCTTTTCTTTTATTTATTTTTCTTTCCTTTCTTAAATTGCCACATGCCCAAGTCGAAGGGGTTCAGATCTCCTCACCGCACGTCTCACCACGTGACACGTGACAGCAGGATGGGTGGTGAAGCTGGATGAGGATTACCCTCATTTAGCTTCACTACACCTTCATGCTGACACGTGTCACGTTGTGGAGAGTGCGGTGAATCACCGGACCGTGAGAGAATCCCATCCGGACTGTATGATTTGCGCACGTAATGACTATTGACTATTTTGTCTTCCATAAAAATAGGAAAATGGAAAAGACACAGCAAGCACATTAATACATTGTTTGTATTTGGATGGGATATCTTGACTCCTTGATCTATATTGTTTCACTTTCAAAAAGTATTGTAAAAGATGTAAATCGGATCTTTTGAAGACATACGCGTTAATAAAAATTATGTTGCTATTTTACATTTTGATCGATTTTATTACAACCTAAAATGCAAACAGAATTTTAAGACGACGTACTTTTAAATTAAACTTTTACAGATCATCTAATTCCAGCAGAATTAGAAACGAACCATTAATATCAGACGTGAAACTTCTTAATGTAAAAAATTTACATGACAAATAAACGGGCTCAGGCCTCCTGTCTAACTCCCTTTGGTATTTTAGTTAAGTTTTTTAGATTGACTTTTTGTTTTTAAAATTAAATTAAAGAAATGGGACAAAAAGTTCCAGAAGTTGTGGCAGCAAAGCTAACTCCCAAAAAAACGTCCTTACCAATCTCTTGTTTACTATTTAATTTTTTCCAATTAAATCAGCATAGGCTGTCTACAAGCGGTTCAGATCTGAAGAGACTAAAGATGAGGCTAAATATGAGGTGTTTAATCACGCATCACCACGTGTAAAAATTGCTTTCTTTTTTTTTTTAAAAAAAAAAGACCAGTCCCCCCCCTTTAAAATAACCTTTTTTATACACATGTAGACTCGTAATTAGATACCTTATATTTTGTTTCACCTTTAGCCTATCCAGATCCAAAATCGTCTACAAGCTGGCCTGTAGTCCAACTGGCCCAGAACATATAACCACCAAATACCGGCAACCATATGAGACTCCCTGGATTCGCATATCAATTATTTTGATTTTGGTGTTAGATTCTTTTATTTAAAAATATGTGCTGGCTTGGGTACCAAAGCATTGCAGAGTTGGGATATTAAGATCAATAGGTCGTATTTAAACATTTCCAATTTTTTTCAGTTAGTAAGGTTTATATATATATATATATATATATATATATATATATATATATTAGTGATAGAGATTTATTTAATTTATTTCATGTATAATATTAATTTATTTTTTAGTACATGATAACATATTTTATGCAGCTGTTGTTGGCTAGATGGCATCCACAAGGACCACAACATCCTGACTTCTGGCATTTCCATACTACCTAAATTATTAAATCATAGTTATGTTAAATAGAAAGAAAATTCTTCTTTTTTGTACAATCTTGGTCCTAATATAATACATAGAGTTTTGTAATTATGGAAATGATTACAATATAATTACAATGATGGTGTCTATCTTGATTGCAAATTTTCCTCACAATGGATTGATTGATGACTTCCCTCTTATTGATTTCTTCCATTGTTTTACATAAACCTTTTAACACTCCTCATCAAGTTGAGAAATGAAATTTTCAATACTCAACTTGATCAGTATCTCGTTGGAAACTCAGTCTGTCACAGCCTTAGTAAGATTGTTCACTAATTGATCTTCAGACTTCATAAAACATAGTTCAATCATGTCATCTTCAATTTTTTCTTTACTGAAGTGTCAGTCTACCTCCTCATGCTTAGTTCTATCATGTTGTATATGATTTTTCAAAAATACTTAGCACGGTTTTATTATTGCACCTTAACTGGTTTGGAAGACTTAGTGGAAAACAAATTTCAGTCAGTATCTTTTACAACCATAAAATTGCTGCTACGCATTTGGCAATCTTTGTGAATTCTTTTTCAGCACTAAACGGTGCTAGTACTTTTTGTTTCTTACTCCTCTAAGTTATTAGATTTCCTTCTACATACCATGATGTAGACTTCCGATCATTTTGGTTGCCGGCCTAATCTGCATATATATATGCCTCGATATCAAGATGTCCATTCTTTCTGAACATAAGTTCATTCTCTATTGTGCCTTTCAAGTACCACAATATTCTCATGACCACATTCATATGATCCGTCTCTGGTTGGTGCATAAACTGGCTGATCGTTAGAATAACGTATGTATGTCTAGTCTTGTATACGCTAAGTAAATCAGTTTTCTTACCGGTCATTAATACCTTCCCTTTTCTACTGGAACAACTCTTTTCTCAATTCTAAGCTGTATTGCTATTTCCACCAGTTTGTAATCAATCAAGGGATAAGATCTCCTCACCACAAATAGGGTACGGTGACGTGTGACCGCGCGACACGTGGCAGCAAGGAGGGTGATGAGGCTAGATGAGAGTCACTCGCATCTAGCCTCATCACCTCTCTTTGCTGCCATGTGTCGCGTGGTCACAAAGTAGATGAGGAAAGTAGGGTTAGGAGATCTCAACCGATCAATCAGGGGGCGAAAATGTAATTTCGCAGGGCTATAAATATTCCTTCCTTAGACTGTAAGACTTCAAGGTACGTTAAAAGGGATCTTTTCCTCTTGATTTGATCTTAAGGAATATCTTTACATTGGTTTTTTCTATTTCACATTTTATGAGCTCTGCCAGGATGCTGTAAGGCTGTGGCCCCGTTCACTTTCTTGTATCAAAAAGGTTGATCCTCAACCCCAATGGCTCCTCATACCCTGACCTAACGAAACAACTGAGAGAATGTAAATCAAATATTCAACGACATGTTAATGAGAGACACAGTATCCACAAACCTAAAAAGAGCCACCCTCAAGGCTCTTATTGGAGTCTAAAGGTATTGCTCCCACACTGCAAGCTGCAAGACTCGAACTTTGCACCTTGTAGAAAATCTACTCTTTCTGAACCAAAGAAACTATGCCCTGGAGCCCCGTTCACTTTCTTACCTTGTCTTAGCACTATTACTGTCTAAACTCTTAAATAAGAAAATAAAATGAAAAAAGATCCTAGAAACTTACAAAATGGATCAAACACAAGAGCAACGAAACAAATTTATGAAGATTGTTTGGGCAAGAAATAGTAGACGCAATAGTTCATAGATACAAATAAACATTCACAATTCAAGCCAAAGATTTCATACAATTCAATTTCTTCATTCTCTACCCTCTCCTTGTCTTTACAAATACTTTCCCCCCTCTAAGCCATAAAGCAAAATTAAATTACAGACAAGAAAGCCTTGATACATCAAATATCAGCACACTGACATACCAAAAAATCTATATTACATGTCAAGAGTAAATGAATAAATGAAATCAATTTGCAGCAGTCCAAATGACTGAAAGTGGAACTAAATCAAATGGGATTTTAATGGGCATTCATTTCCTCCTTAAAGAAATCCCCCATGCAAACTTCTTTGCCAATATTTAACAATCCCTTCTTGCAATGATGTCACCTGCAGTCTGTTGAACTGAAAGAATCCGCGAATCCAGAAGGCTTTGCAGGTATGCTAGACTGCGTCTGAGTATACGAAAAGTCATCGAACATTCTTGAAGTACCTTCATCCGATTGCCATCTTTGGAGGGCTTGTGGGAGGCTCATATGGAGGTCAATTCCGTAGGCTTCTTCGTCTCCATTGTTGGACGGTTTCCATTGCTCGACGAGGGGGCCAAGAACATTGACTGCATGTCCCATGTCTGGTCTCTGATGCGGTTCACGCGCTGTGCAATGACCTGCTAGCTCAGCTACCTTGCAAATGCTTTCATATGTCTCCTCGTCAGGATCAAGATTTTGGTCTATAGATTTACGGATGTTGTCTTTGTTTATAAGGATTCTGCGGAACCATGTCACTAAATGGGATCGCTCGTTAGGCATTGTCTCATCAAGGGCTTTTCTGCCAGTAATTATCTCCATCAAAACAACTCCAAATGCATAAACATCCACCTTTGTAGTGACACGTCCAGTAGCTGCTCAAATGAAAAGGATGCCAGATAATTTTAGTTCTAATATGATAACAAGACTCTCAAGAGGACATCTTTAACTTAATATAGCTTTTTCCAGAAGAGAATAACAACTCTTCATCATATCAAAAATAAACCAGCTATAAACAAAACAATTCGTGAAATAAACCAGGGAACATGATCAGAGGATCATGCATTGAGAAGTAACTCACAGATTAGTCATAATAAGAGAATTCATCACAGGGAAAACACTCTTGTAGAGCATGTTACATAAGTAGAGCACATTCCAATCACAATGATTTGTATGGAAAAGAAATAATTACACGAGAAAACGTACCAGCATACTCGGGTGCCAGATATCCAAATGTTCCTGCCAACCTAGTTTCAACAGAGTAATTCCCTTGTGGTGCATTTCTGACTAAACCAAAATCTGCAACCTTTGCTCTCATGTCATCCCCCAGAAGTATGTTTGAAGGCTTAAGATCACGATGGATAAAACTTTGTTGAGCCAGGCTGTGAAGATACTCAACTCCTCTGCCTACATCTAGTGCAATTGTTACCCTCTGCTTCCATGTAAGACAAGGGTAGCCAAGTTCTCTCCACTCGAACAAATGCTGGCTTAGCGTTCCTTGTGGCATATATTCATACACTAGAAGCCTCTCGCTGCCATTTATGCAGTATCCTAAAAGTGCAACCAAATGCCTATGGCGAACTTTTGTAAGAACTGCAATTTCTGATTGGAATTCAGCCAACCCTTTGGTCCCCATTGGACCAGATTCCATTCTCTTCACAGCAATCTTGGTTCCATCATGCAACTCACCTTTGTAAACAATTCCGAAACCTCCCCTCCCTAGAATATTATTTTCACTAAAATTGTCTGTCACCTGGCGGAGAACTTGGATAGATATAACGACATTCCCTCCTTCAAATATAGGCATTTCACTATGATCACCACTACTCTGGCTATGCAATTCACTAGGCGCCCCTCCATAACCGTTAACTCCAGCTGTGGCAGCCGTTGACTTAAACATCTCCGACCCTAACTCAGATCCTTCGATCTTCACAAGCCTCTGATGGCGCTTCTTGGTATAACATTTGAAGAATACAAAAAATACAACTCCAATGAAAACAAGAACAGCAATAACTACACCAGCAATCACACCACCAGAAACTAAAGGTTTCTTAGAACCCCCACTTTCTGATGAAGTTCCACCTTGGCTGCCAGAATTTGATCCAGGCGGACCGTCATTATTAGAACCACCACCACTAGTATTTTGTCCTAGAAGCAGGTTACCCGTATAAGTAAACCTAACACCCTTATCCTTAGGAAAGACAAGTATAGGACCAGTTAAGTTATTATTGGACACATCAAGATTCTGAAGCTGAGGCAAGGTAGTCAAACTCTGAGGGATTGGTCCAGTAAGATTGTTGTCATACAAATACAAATTCTTCAAGGATGTCAAATTCGCAAAGGCCGGAGATATACTACCTGAGAACTTCTGCTTACCAAAATTCACTGTAGTCACATTCTTCCCTTGTGGATCACAAGTAACAAATGTCCACTGCTGGCAAGCATCATTACCTTGCCAAGACTGTGCAAGAACCATTGGGTAACCTAATGATCCAGCAACAGCTAGAAGAGCTGTAACCTGTGGATCACAAGGGCCAGGAGTATTCAAGCAAAAGCTATTAGTAGTCCCTAAATTAACCTCAACCCCATCCCTAAACTGGGGCACAGGGCCCTGTAATTTGTTATTCTGCAAAGTAATGTTAACCAAATTAGGCAAAGCAGTTAATGAATCTGGAACAGTACCAGTAAACTGATTATCTCTCAGCTGCAAATCGAACAGATTTGTACATTTCGACAAATCTGGAATCCCTCCAGTAAATGCATTCTCATGTAACCAGACTTGAGACAACTGTGTCATTGATGCTAAAACATCAATAGACCCTGATAATCCATCTCTCTGATTGTTCAACCACAAGTTCTGCACTTCAGATCCACCAAGACTTTGTGGCAGACCTCCAGTCAGATTATTGTATGACAATCTCAAGTTCTGAAGACTGGGAAACGAATCAAAGAAATCAGGTATTGGACCTGTAATACTAGCATTACTAGCGGTAAACGTCTGAAGATTGGAACTTTCAGTCAAGTAAAGAGGAATCTGCCATGGACTCAGCTGGTAATTCTGACTAATACTGAAACTCCTCAAACTAGAAAGACCCAGAAGGAAATTATCCGGCACGACAGTGAATGAGTTGAAATCAAGAACAATGGTGGCTAAATTCGACATGTTTGCAAAAGAAGGGAGAGGCCCAGTAAGCGAGTTTGACTGAAGAGATAAAGAATTAAGCTGCGAGAGCTGGGAAATCTCAGCTGGGAGAGTTCCAGAGACAGATTGGGAACCAAGATTGATTGAAGTTACAAAATTTTCAGTGGAATCACACTTGACGTTAGTCCAGCTGCAGAAAGGCTTGGAACTAGACCAGCCAGGTGGGGTGGGGGAAAAAGCAGCTAAAAGAGTAGACATAACTGCAGCATCATCAGAGAAGGATAAAGGGAGGTGGTTAAGTAGGCTGACGAGGAGGAGGAGATGGGTGGTGATGAGATGGAGAGGGCGGCGGCGGAGGGACATTGTGGTTGTGGTTGTGGTTGTGGTGGTGGTGGAAGAATGGTGGGGAGAGAGAGATTGATGGAGAGGGTTTGAGAGTTGGAACATGGAAAGGAAGGAGGCCAAGATGGGAACTTTCCACTTTAAGGATTTGT
The DNA here is from genome assembly GCA_036186865.1 of Eustoma russellianum. Taxonomy (NCBI): domain Eukaryota; kingdom Viridiplantae; phylum Streptophyta; class Magnoliopsida; order Gentianales; family Gentianaceae; genus Eustoma; species Eustoma russellianum. Next base: position 214,202 of record AP025101.1, on the reverse strand, counting down.
TATTATTGAAAAGTTCATGCTTTTAGAATGTAGAAAACCTACAGCTCATGAACACTCATTTACACGTTTTTTGGGCATTCCAGGTGTATGAGAAAAATGAGAATCAGGTTACGTAACATTACATGTTGTACCTCAACCAATAAGGGTACTTATCACCTCCGATCTCACAGGGTGTGTAGAGATGTAAATCAGGTTTCCAGGACTCAATAATAGAAATTTTTGTCATAGCAAAGAGACAGCACAAGGAGTTCATTGACACCGAAAGAACAACCGATGGGCTGTGTTGAGAATCTCATATTGGCTAATTGAGAAAAAATGCATGGCTTATATGAGGATGAGGTTCTACCACCCATTGGCTTAAGGTTTTGAGTGGATATGAGTCTCACCTCATGTAAGCACAAGTTTCAACATGGTATCAGAGCATGTTTAAAATGTGGACTCATCCTTTGCATGGCCTATGGTTGGCCATTTAATGTTTCCCTTCACCTAAGTTCAGATGTTCATGTCTGGCTTGTGATTTGTGATTGAGGGCTGGTTGTAAGGCGCGTGTGTATGCCAAGCCACGTTTCCACGTGAGGACGGGTGTTGAGAATCCCACATTGGCTAATTTAATAAAAAAAATACATGGCTTATATGAAGATGAGGTTCCACCATCCATTGCCTTAAGGTTTTGAGTGGATATGGGCATCACCACATGTAAGCCCAAGTTTCAACAGGCTGACATGTCATTCCACGGGTCAATAGTGCTCCCACACTATGCAGCTAGCATGGAGGCCAATAGTGATTCCACATTATGCAGCTAGCTTGGAGGGGTTCAAACATTCTTGCATTCGTCAAGATTCGAACACCCAATAGTGATTCCACACTATGCAGCTAGCCTGGAAGGGTTCAAACATTCTTGCATTCATCAAGATTCAAACACCTAATGTTCTTTTCGAAACCCCTACCTGGAACTATTGGGATATGTACTGAAACTATGTAACATAACAGTAGAAGAGAGGTTCTCGTGCAATCTATTTTGATGGCCTTATGTAAATTTTACCAAACGTCTCCGTTGAATAAATAATATGTATTTATCTTAGACTAAGAAAGTATATCATGTAACAAAAAAAAAAAAAAGCTGATAAATAAAAGTTTATGTTGATTTTTAAACTAAGTGGAAGTATTTAGCTGTTTGTAACAATATCTAAAATGGACAAAGAAAATAACCGTTAAACATAGATGTGCGAGAGTCGGCCGCTCTAAACAAACATGTCTAAGGGATATCATGTGGGAAGATCATATGTGAGTCGGGTTATATCTGCGCTAATCACTCTAGAATGGGTGTTAGTTATTTTTTGAGGGTGTTAATTATTTTTTGAGTGTTTCTTGATTTTGCACTATTACTATTTTGTTTTTAATGTGTTTCGAATCTCTTTGATTTTACTTTACTATAAATTTATTTTCAAAATGAGTTTTCAACAGCTTTTTTATTATTTTCAATATAAAAAAACAACAACAACAACATCATTTGCACTAACTAGTGCAACATCAACTACAACAACGACAACTATTGCACCAACAAATTGTACAACATCAAATACTGTAAAAACTACAAGCAAGAGCATTTGAGCTTTTCAACTTGCTTTTTCACAACTTCAACAAAAGTTCTACCGAAGAACTTTCATCAAATGGATTTTGAGGAAGAAGTGAAACAGCATTTTCAAATAAGTCTACAACACAAGTAAAAGATCAAATATGTTTAGTACCTCTTATGTCAAGCATTTACTCTCACAATATGATGATGAAAACAAATAACAAGAGCTTAATGAGCTTTAAGCACGTTTGCACCTTTGAGAACTTTTGACATTAATGAGAGATGGAACTTAAAGATGATGAAAGTGTGTAAATGCCTCCTCTGAGCTTCTTCAATATATAGAGCATATAAATCTCGTTTTTACCCGCCATAGAAGTCTCACATTCTGTTAATTGCTTCAGAGAAGTACAACTTATCGTCAACCACCTTATACTTGAATTTGATGATTCAAAGTCACCCTAGAGAAGTTTAGAAGGTGTACAATAGTCAATATAGTACTATTGATGTTAGTGGAAAGGCACAATCAATTTAGGAAAAATTGAAGAGAGAAAACACTTTACGTCCATCGCGGATCTGTTTGCAATGACTATAAAAATTTGAATTATGTGTAACATCGACCGATCGATCCATGACCATTTAGAGACTAACATCACGTCGATCAATTTCTTCTGATTTAGAGATCGATGTTCAACAATGTGTTTCAAATTTTGTACACTTTATCATAGATAGAATGATGTCCTCTTTTTAGAAATTGATGTATACGTATATCGATCGATGCATAGATCGATGTATACATGGATCTCTATTTTAGAGATCTACATAGACGTCACTATCTTTATATTTCAATCCTTTGTCATTTTCCAAGTAAAAAAGAATTAAAGTTTTATATTATTTTTAAACATCTTTTACACTCATCAAAGTGTTCATAATCCCATAATATCGCCCTTTTTGATGATTTAAAATTATACGCTTTAAAAGACTCTTTGTTTCAAAAGGACATATTTACCTATATTTAAAATACATCAAACGTACCATGCGACTTAGTTCGACCAAAGTACTGTGAAATCTGTTGTCGCCAATACGTTGAATCCATCGTCGACTTAGTCAGAGAAGTGTGTGGGGTCTATACCACATCATATACAGCGAGTGATCCACCATACTGTACGTGATCTGTTTTCCATGCACTATGCCCTTATAGCATCTCGTTCACTAATCTACGTATGGCTGCATCTGAGCTGGGTAATCAACTCCACCAAGTCGTCTCTTGCTCTGATGCGGTGCAATTTCTGTATCGATGGGATCAGACACTCCGTGTGCCATACCAAATCAACGCATGACCCTATACGGCAAATGAAGCTCGACTATCTCCCGCAATATAAGTGGTACCCAAGCAAGCCACAACTCTGATATCTTGTGACACGCACTCAGCAATGACATAATGACCTCTCTCGGGTATGATTTCCATAAGAAATCATCCTCTGTCATGCCGCCTAGCTGGACCTGAACCGCATCAACTGTTTGTCTGGAAACTTACCAGAAATTACATGTATTTAGATACGAGATGGTTCGAGGAGTACCAGGAGTAACAACTGAAAGACGTGGATGTCATACTTCTGTCGGTAGAATAGCATGTCGCAACATGGGGATCTCTCCCATGTCTAACACTTCAAAAGATGCACCGGTTTTTAATATTCATGCCTTGTACCAACAAGAGCTGCATCGTAGAGATTGCAGTACAGACGCGCAAGTACCACGCTCTCCTAAGCATACCTGGATGTGGCTCCAAAGTCTTGCAGGATGTATAAGTACACAAGTTGGGCACGACTACTAGTGCAATCACAGAATAACATTGTTGCATAGAGAAATATCAACTCCTGTGGTCTCTTCTTTACCTCCATGTTAGACGTATCATCAACGAGGGAGGTTATCTTAACCCAGCCCACGAGCCTCTTTCACTATACATGAGACCTTTTGATATCCTCAGCACTAGAGGTCAAACCTAGAACCAACGTACCACCCCTTCGTGTTGTACCTAGGCTCTACCTCCGTTAGAACCTCCCCATCAATCTTTAACTCAAATAGAAGCACTACGTCCAGAGCGTAACAACCACCTTAGCCACATGTGCATGAAACGTGTGGGTCTATTGCCGCCACCTTTTGACAAACACCGTGGTCAATGCATGATCAATCTTTATTCTACTGCAGGTAATAGCTCCCAATAATCCTACCTCCTCTATGTATGATAAGTTGAGATACCACTACTACTAACCTGTGACGCCATGAGTATACATATTTGCAATCATGTAGCATGGTTACATATTAAAGACATCATTTTAAAGCAATAAAATAAAAAACGACAAAAAAAAACTAAAAAAGTAATTGAAATAACGTAACTGACAACAAGCATTTTGCTTAATTTCACACGAAGTAAATGTTAACATGCTAACATTATTATTTAATTAATTAAATAATGACATACTAACATAAACTAAACATGCTAAAATATTAATTAATTAACCGATTAATAACATTCTATAAATATTATTTAATTAATTAGATAATAAGATGATAAACTTATTATTTAATTAATTAAATAACAACATGCTAACATAAATAAAATAATAACATACTAACAAATTGAATAATAACATGCTAACAATATTAGTTACAATAATAGTAGCAATAACAATGACAACATACTCACAAAATAACTCACAATAATAATGACAGTAATAATTAAAATAGTGATATGCTAACAATAATAATCACAATAATAACATGATAACCAATAATGAATATAATAATAGTGAGAAAATCACTTACTGGTTGTTTGTCTGGTTGTAGCTGGTCGTATCTCCTTTCTAGTCCGGTTGTACCTCCCTTGTCTTATGCTTTTAGCGGCACAAGTCAAAAAAATTTAAAAAAAAAAAATTATGCACGAGAAATAACCTTGGACAACAGCATAGGACGGCTTTGGTAGTACCGTCCAAAATTCAGGATGCACTTGGCAATGTGATTAGACGTGCCTGTCAGTGTCATCCTAGGCTTGAGCGGTTTTGTATCCCCAAAACAGTATTTCTCTACCTGAAAACCACTTACACCTTTGAACTTATAGTGCCGTGATAAGTCTCCTTAGACGACGATGCCAAGTGCGGCTAAGTTGTTTCAAGAATTCTCCTAAAACTTACCATATTTTAGGTTTTTTACTAAAATATAATATTTTATTAAATTACTTCAATAATTCAGAATGAACAATAAGATAAAATCAATAATGTCAAAATAACAAAGATGTATCTCTATTAAAAAAATATGTATACTTATCATTCTTCCTTAAAAAATATTAAGAAGAAGACGACGTGGTAAGTTCAATTTTTTTAATCTGCATGAGAATTGTATACATTGATGGGCATTGTGCAATAGGCCAAAAATCAGATACAGACGATAAAGATGAATTCTTGTGATAGTGACACATTTTTGCCATTGTGCAAAAAGTGTAAATTGGCTAAGTCACCATCTTATTAATGAATTTCTGGCAATAGTTTATCTGACCAAGCAATAGCTTAATTATCTTGGGATCAAAAAGCGAAATCTTTCACACGGTCACAGCCTCATGAAACTTGCAGAAGATGTAAATCAGTTGTCTAACGGATGTAAATCAGTTGTCTAGCAGCTTCCTAGATTAGCAGGCTGCACACAAAGACCCACGCAAGGTGCCTCTACAAAGCAGAAGTGGATCAATTGTCCTATACAGACTAACAGAAGTAGAGCACCCACACTATGAGTGTCTCCAGATTCGAACCATTGCCTTCTTAAGAGCAATTCTCGATCCGAATACCAACTGGACTATACTTTGAAGTCGCAATAGCTTAATATCTAATCTTGGTTAAAATCAACCATGGAATCATGGAATCAATTTTCGCCTTTTGAATTTTAATATTTTAAGACTCTACACTACTTAAAAAAGTGGTTGTTTTTCAAAAATAAATATACAACTATTATAGAGGTAACCTATCTAATTAAAGAATGTTATAAACCTATGAATTATCCATTGAAATTTATGCTACATAAGACATAAATTTTAGTAAGTATGAGTGAAGGGCTTTTACATGCATATAGCAGTGGAAATATGCACATGATACAATTTTTATGAGAGGATACGAAGCGAGATTTAAGTAAAAACTTAAAATGGAATTAATGCACAAAATTTCACATTCACATAAAGTTTGTCATTCACTAGGCGTCATAATTCGAGTCGTTCAATCTCTCCATGGCACGGGCAATTTAATGTTGATTTATTGTATAAATACGTGGGCAAGATCACATTTCATTTATTACTTAAAGCACTATATGGGATAATGGAAAATATTGGTACCCTAATCTTATTAACATCCTTTAAGATTTTCTATATTATATCTTGTTACAACAACAATTATATTCAGTATATTTCAACGAGAATAAAAGTTATTATTAAAGTCTGGAGGGTGTGAGAGTCAGTCAAACAATACTTTCATTCCAAAAGATAGAGAGTTTGATTTCTGTGATATATCGGCTCTATATGTATCAAGTTATATCTTGTTAGTAGATTTGAAGGTTTTATCTATTGTAAATTTGGAACCACGAATTTCAAAGTAGATAATCATCCCTGGATTTTAGTTAATTACTGGATATATGCCTCAACTAGAGGAAATCCTGAAATAAAGTCATGACAAATCAACAAAAGATACACTCATTTTCGGGTCAGCTGACTAATATATAATCACACAAATAAAGAAGGTTATGTCACACTAACATAAGAATAATAATTTTAGTTTTTTTTTTTAAAAAAAATTGCTCATTTTTTTATTTGTTAGATGTGTTTCAAATATTTATACACATTAAATATTTAAGCACCCGATTCATTTAAATCCTTTTATTTTGGGAAGAGTTAAATTCGGATAGTAAAATATTATTGAGCTTATACTAACAGTCACACTCTCCGGGTTTAAAACTGAGTTTATATCAGTCTTACTAAAATATTGGGCACATATCTAGGGCTGTAAACGAGCCGAGCATTGCGTTGTTCAAACTCGGTTCGTTTAACTTAGCGAATAAGCCGAGCTTGTTCGTTTATTTAAACGAACATATTTAATTGTTCAAGCTTGGTTTGTTTAACTCACGAACAACATTAACGAGCCGAATACCTTAAACGAACGGTGCCACTTACCGAGTTCGAACAGAAAAAGGTGTTCAAGCTCTGTTCATTAACCTTTTATCCGAGTCAAGCTCGAACTCGAGCCAAATGAGTCAAACAACCGAACGGTTTGGTTCATTTACCGCCCCACACATATCACATGGGTAACAAAAAAAATTATTGAGTTTTCTGGTTCAATTGGAAGTTACTGTTTCCAAAAACTCTTTTGGCCGTGTTATAATTATGATTTTTACTAAAATACTTGATTTGACTTTTTTCTCATATTTTATTGTCATGAAAAAACAATTTTCATACAATATAATATGACTATTTATAAAAGATTAAAAATATGTATCATATTAAATATTTAATATAATTCATTAATACTTGAATACATGATTATTTTATTAAATTAAATACTTGAATACATGATTTAATCATATACTACATCGAATCATGTTTAGGTCATAATTATAATCCCTTTCTAAACTATATCAATTAAATAACAATATATTTCCTTAAAAAACAATATTGTAAAGGAAAGCATATATATTAAGACATGGTAAGCAGGGAAATATTTTTTTTCTTTAGAAGTCGTCTTATGAGACACATGGTGTACTGCACCCTCTTCATGTGGAGACCGGATCTCCTCACCCCCCATTTTGGGGGGTAACAAATGACCCCCTGCCACGTGGCAGGGGAGGGGGATGGTGAGGCTGGGTGCAGATGACCCCCACCTAGCCTTACCACCCCTCTCTCGTGCCACGTGGCGGGCGGTCACATGGGGGTAATATTGAGGGGGGTGAGAGGATCCCACCCCCTTCATGTGTCCCTCCTCATCACTGTGTTTCTTTCAGTCTCCCTCCCCAAAATTTCTCTTTTTTTTTTTTCTCTCTTCCCCAAATAATCAAAGGTCAAGTCGCACAACATTTTTTCTTAATATACTAGTTTCTACACACGCACGTTTATACTTATCTTTCTGCATTTTGCCACTGTTTTCCAACTGCAAAAAGCTTATATAATCTCTGTTATGGATGTTCAAGATAACAAAAAGACTCTTTCTGCAGGTAGTGTTTCGTTTCTTTTCAAGTGCGTTCTACTTATTTTACATGATCTTTTTCTCCTTCTTTTGCTAATATATATACACATACATATATGTATACGTATATATATATATGCATATATAATTTTTTTCTTTGTGAAGATCTTTGTTTTGCCTCTCTGCTCTTGGGTATTTCTTGATCCATGGTCTCAGTAATCTATATGGAGAAAGGATTTTGGTTTCTTTTTTTTTCTTCGTTGCCATTTTTTAAGCGGGTTCATGTTTCTTGATTTGTTGTTTTCTTGATAGTTTTCTTGTATTTGGAAAAATGGTGGTTGATTTATCGTGGATTTTTTGATTTTTTTTCAGCCAAAGGAGTTTATGTTTGCCGCAAATGTGGTTGGCCATTCCCAAATCCTCATCCAAGTCCTAAACACAGAAAAGCCCACAAGAAGCTTTGTGGAAATGTTGAAGGGTATAAGCTGCTTGCCTCAGATACTGATCGTTTACATGTGGCTGTTTCTGATGATGAGCGCCTCTCTGATGATGAACAGAGAACCCCCAGTAAGCATTTATATGTATTCCACTGCTTTATGTGGCTTTCTGGGGACTCCTATTTCTTGTTATTGGCCTGTTTATTTAGCCTTTTTTTTTTTTGGTGGATTCAATGTGTTAAAGGACCCAATATTGACAAGGAAAATGTGAAAGAGGCTGGTAGCAGCGGGGAAAATGTTTTAAGATCCTACAGGTCCGAAGATGATGTGTTTGCTGATGCTTTCACTGACTTTTCAGATAATGGGGTTAGCCCTGGCTTGGGGGAAAGCTTGGGGATTGGTGGAAAATTGGACTCAAATGTCAAGGCAGCTTTTGTGACTGATCTAACTAAGAATGAAGTAGTCAAGGACAATGAAACCTCTGGTATGTATTGGTGTATCTGTAATCCCTTTGTAGTAATTATTTTTGGAACTAGAAATATTCGCCTCACTTTTTATCCGGTTCTAATGATGTTCTTGTTTTTTTGCTTTTATTTTAATAACCTTTAAAGAGAGTAGTAGATTTCGGATGCTCACAACTAAGTTTGTTCATTCGCTTTTCACAATTTCTTGAACGGTTAAGATTAATCTCAGTTTTACCTTCTCTTTTTCCTCCAAATTTCTGATTGGTAGCTGGTCTGGTATAAATCATGCTAGTATCACGTCAGTATTCCTGTGGAGCTCATGCCCCTTTCCATGACCTTCGATAACCTGAGTCTGCAGATAACGAAATGTCCTAAGAAAGTGGAAATCTAGAAATACTGTAATCATTCAACTAGTTGACACCATGGTATAATCTTCTGCTTATCTATTTATAGCTTTCTTGTTTCTGATTTTACTATGTATCTTACCATAATTAGGTCATTCGTGACATTTTCACATGTTTCCTCCTAGATCTGCTACTTTTGCTCTTTCTGTAGAGGATGCTTACTTGAGTTCAAAACCTCAATCAGATGTTTATTTTAGAGAACATTGTTTCAGTTATTTGTTGCTGCACAACTTCTCTCTTTAGGGGATGCTTACTTGAGTTCAAACCCTTGACCAGTTTTTTTATTTCTAGAGAACCTTGATTCTGTTGTTTGTGGCTGTCTCAGCTGAGTCGTCTATTCTTACTTTGTGGATGTTGAGTCTGAACTTGTTATGATTTATTTTGTCAATATCTTGCCGTTGAAGCCATTTGGCGATACTAATTGTCTACGGTTAATTGCTTGTTTAAACTTGTCCTGATCCTCTTTGGTGCTAGCAGGTAAAACTGAAATAATGCTTAATCCTGAAGTTAGTGGGAGTGAAACGAGATTGTCACGGAGTACTGAACCAGCCGCTGGAACTGCAGATCTGGGGGTTTCTGGTGATAGTATTGGACAAAATGGTCTAGCCTCCAATTCAGTCCCCATTGTGGATGAGGATGTTGTCCGTTTTGAAAGTGATGAGCATGAAAAAGCGGAAGAGAGAATTACTTCTGTGCCAGCCAATCTAGCAAGCAAAGTCAACGGTAGTACTGTTGCTCAATGCTTTGAAAGTCAGGCAGCTAATGATGCAGCTCAGCTGGAATATAAGTTTAATGATATCAAAGACCAATATTCTAAACCTGCAACTCATCATGTTACGGTGCCAGAGATTGAAACAGAGGTTTCCCTTCCTTTAGCCTTGTCTGATTCCAATCTGGAAGATGGCAAGTCATTGACTGCTGGTGCAGTGGGTGTAATTGAGGAGAAGGATGAGCAAATAGTGAGCGAATTGGACTCTAAAGCAACCACTCATGAGATCTCAACTCAAACTGGATCTTCTAGTTGTCTGATTCCTGCTGACGTAGAAACTGATTTGGCCATAGGATCAACCAGTGGAACTCTTGATCTGCTAGCTGAGATTAGTGATTTGACTGCAGAAGCAAATGTAGATACTCTTTCAATGGCTGAAGCTGTACCTGAGCTGGAGAAACCTGAGGTGGTTGCTGGAGAATTTAAAGACTATAAGGTGTTCAAGTCAAGTATTCCCCCGGACTTGGGGGTTGCAGATGTAATCCTGCCCAAAGATGATAAGAATGACACCAGTAAACCAGAGGATCACCGAAGTATCTTAACTACAAACAACTCCACTTTGAATCAGGATGATGAGGGTGATGAAATTGAAAAGGCTGTTTCGTCACCTGTTGAAGGGGATGTTTTGGTATATAATGGCTCAGCAACGCCTAGAGAGATTGGTGGGTACGCTCAGGAGAGTCAAACTAATAATAGTCCTGAAGAGTCTAAACCTTGTTCAACTGATGAGAAACCATTGAAGCTTGAGGATTTAGAACTCATGACTGGAGAGCTTGCAGATGTGTTTCAAGCGCCTCCTATTGGTGAAGAAACCTCCCAAAATACTAAGTTAAACGGAGGAACAGGTGCTGATACTTGTGGAATAGCTGAAACTGTCTTTGTCGAGACAGAGAATGAAAAGTTAGAAGCAGGGCATGAACACTCTGCAAAAGCCACTGCGATGTCTTGGTGTGCAGATAATTCAGCTGGAACTGAAGAGGATAAAGGTGCTGGATTTATGGCAGGAGATCACATTAATGCTTCAGAGAAGGATATGATCTTTCAAGACTCTGTTGCTGATGAAAGCTTAAAGGTAAGCAATGCAGGAAATTTAGTTAATCGTGCTGACATGACTGATGACTCTGTTAAAGGGCTGTCAAACTCACCTGAGTCAGGCACAGTCATAGCGTCTAATCTAGCAAATGTTAGTGAAAGGGACGTTGAAAATGTGGTTGATATGTATACATCATCGAAATCTTCTAATGAAGGAAAAAATGTGAAAGATGTTGTAGCATCAGTGTCCTTGCCTGATGAAGGTGATGATAGGATGGCGACACAACATCTTAGTGTGTCTCCAGTCGATATGTCTGTCACTTCAAGCAGCAGAGCAGATAGTATGGAGGGAAATTGGGGATCAGTGTCAGGTATTTATGTTTATCTGGATGCAAAAGTTTTCAATAGCAAATTGTGAATCCCTTGCCTTTTTTTTCAGCTTCAAGCTAAACTTTTCAGGAATTTTCTTCTTACTAAAACTTACCTAGTAAAACCTGTATTCCTTTTGTCGTGTTTCTATGACTGGAACACCGATTAAGGCTCGCTCTCAATAGACTGCAAACGGTTTAGGGCCATATGCTATTAGTGCCAGCATTCTCTGAAAAATAACCAGCAAAACCTTCTCTGATTGTGTTAGTGATGTTTGTACATGATTATATGATTGATTATGTTGTGTGCAACAGTGCTTTCAACAGAGTCAGATGTGGCAGCCATCGTGGAAAAGGCAGTGCATAAGGCAGCTGATTCTCAATCAACAGAAAAGTTGGAGAATAACTCCCTGAAATCTCAAAATGCTGCCAAAGAACTTGATCTTGATAAAGCAGAAGACTTTGAACCGCCATCTTTTGCAACGTTAGTACAATCTGATGTTCAAGATAAGAAGAAACCAGAAATCCAAACGGAGCAAGAGGTTGATCCGCTAAAATCTGAAGCTCTTCAAGCAGGCTGGTTTCCATCTCTGACAAATGTTGTCAATGAATCAGAAGGTAGAAAGAAAAACAAGGAGCTCATTGCCAAAGTAACAAACTGGACCGCAGGGAAGCAACATGGTTCCCTAAAATCTCTTCTGAGTGAAGCACATGAAGAAAGAGTTACAAATTCACCTCCAAATGGCCCAGAACAAGCTTCGGCCCAGGATCAGGCCAATGAAATTGCCTCTAAAAGCAATGGTGCTGCTGCGACCACTGTGAGCTCAATCATGGGATCTGAAGTGCCAAGTGAGCGTGCCGCCAAGAAAGAGAATCAGAAGGAAAGGGATTCCCCTGCGAGATATCCAACCGTGATCAAGAAAGAGAAAAGAAAGGGAAAACCATACTGGGTACCATTTGTCTGCTGCAACTCAATGCAGCATGATATATGATGACACTGATGCCTTGGCACGATTTACTCATTTAAAAGGGGATGCTGCGCAGTTAATCCTTCTGCATTTTGCTTTGTTTGGACACATTATGTTTTCCTTTGGGTTCTTTAATTATGTATATTCCCTAGTATAGGACGTTGGACAGCATTATATAGCAGGTCGAGTATGAGCTCTGTTGCTGAATAATTAAAAAGTTGAAATTCTCCATTGTCCTTAGCAGCAATTCATAGAACATCAGGAATCAACAGTTGATACTCGAGTTGAAATTTACTCTAAGAGGTCAATAGTTCGATTCTAGAGACACCCACACTGTGGGTGTTCCACTGCTGCTAGGTCGAAAGCTTGGTTTGCGGAGGACACTTTGTGTGAGTCACTGTGTAAGTCTACATCTAAACTAGGAGGCCGCTGAGATCCTAATTTGTATCTTCCACAATGCTCTTTGGAGCTGAGGAGACAGAGACTTTCAGGGTCGAAAAATGACCTTTTGCTCCTAGAAATCATTAGCATATGCTTCTGTCATGCATAAACACACGTTGGTTGCATGTCATTGGAACTGTGCTAGATCGTTAGTTTTCACATGTTTGTAGTTGAAGATTTAGCCTTTAATGTTAATGAGGATATTTAGAAGATATCAATGAATCATGAACCTTCCCTCAAGTTCTAATGGAGTTAAGGACATGTTTTTTTTTTTACTTTCGAATATGATAGAATAAAATAAAATGACTCACTAAATTTAGCTGTGTTTTTTATATTGTGAAATAGCAGTTGATCGACGCAACTTGATGTAATTTTTATTATGAGAAACAATTTCTTTGTGTTTCTAACATATGTGTATGGTTGTATACATCCGACTCCTCATATCATGCCATAATCGAAAGCATCTAAAACAATTGGATAATTTTGTTGATGTTGTTGCAATGAATGATGAACATAATTTTGGAACAGTGGGAAAGAAAAATAATTTTGGAACGGTGGGAAAGACAAAATATAGTGACTAATAAAGAAGAACAAAACATCAGTTTGTCATTATACAATGGCATTTCAACAAATATAAGACGGGTGTTAATTTGATGAAAACCAATATATGTATAACATGAAACAGAAAAAAAAACACGAATTTTTTTTGAGATAAAAAAAACACGAATTTGAAAACATTTATGACATGTTTTTTTTTTTTAAAAAAAAATTTTGGCTAACTTCGTTCGTGTTCTATCTTTATTCGATGTTGCAATACTTATATTGATTTCATTCATCCCTAAATTATATTTGAAGTTATTTCAATTTTTTTCCTAAATATTTGAGTCTTGAGTATCCAGCAATCGTTCGTACGACCGCCTTCATTTACAGAATGGCGTGGGCGTATCTTATCAATGCTACATTTTGCTTCACAAAATTCTCAAAATCTTCCCACTTTCTGCTGCTTTCTCTCTCGTCGAATTTTTCTCCCTTCTCACCCGCGACTCACTTCGTGTGTAAAAATTCCCAGCAGAACCCACCATTATTTTCATCAAATTCAATCTATAAATTTCGAAAGATATCTCCAGTAATAGCAGTGAATTCTGATAATTTGAGGTCTAAATCAGCTCGTTTTACTGAAAAACTCAATCAGAAAAGCTACTCGGAAATAGTTAATTTGCTTAACGAATATGGAGATTGGAGCCAAGAACGGTTCTGGGATGTCATCAAGTTCCTTAAAAGATTTCACAGGGCTGACGAGATTCTGCAGGTAAACTGTTCAGGTGCTGTTTGAATTGTATGCTAACCCATTGTTTTCATCCTTATAGTCCTCCCTTTCCTTTTAATTGTTCTCCTCTTTCAAAAATACTGTTACAGTTTAGCTTGTATATAGTTCAATATGTTGAAGCGTGACAATATTTTAAGAGAAGTCCAACGACAATATTTTTGAGACACCCAATATGGATTTTTAGGAATTTGTCTTGGAACTGGATCGGAATGCAAAAGAATGACTACAATGCTTAACTTTTGTTGCCAAAATCTTTTTTTTTTTGGAAGTACATTATATTTCTTGGTTATGGGAAAACTAGGTTAGTGGCTTCAGAGAAAATGCTTACTAAGAATTGGAATAGAACTTTCCAATTTGTTGTTCCATTATGCATTAGCAAGATAGAGAGGGAAAGTTGTGGTAGACGAAGCATTAAATAACAAAGTCATGTAGCAGCTTAATGGGTCAATGACCTTGAAGTCTATGTAAAACCGCTCTATTTGTACTGGAAACATGAATTTATTCTTTAATCTTCTTTCAAAATTTTCCGTAGGTACTTGATCTCTGGAAGGAGAGGGAAAAATCAATTATTAACGGGGATAACTATGAAAAGATTATACAGATATTATTCGAGGAAGGACTAGCAGAAGCTGCAGCATCTGCACTTGCTGAAATGAAGCCCCATGGCCTAAGTATTTCTCCAGATACATACGATGCAGTAATTCGAGGGTTTGCTAAAATAGGGAGATTTGATGATGCATTATTTTATCTTAAGGAGATGAAGGACATTGGGCTAAAGCCAAATACTGAAACTTATGATGGTCTTATTCAAGCTTATGGCATGTATGGTATGTATGATGAGATGGGTGGATGTTTGAAAGAAATGGAAGCTATTGGTACCTTTCCTGATCACATAACTTACAATTTGCTAATTCGAGAGCTTTCAAAAGCTGGATTGCTTAAAAAGATGGAAATCACATATCAAGCTCTCTTGGCAAACAGAATGGAACTGCAGCCCTCTACATTGTATTCTATGCTAGAGGCATATGCCACCTTTAGAATTTTAGGCAAGATGGAAAAGTTCACCAAAAAAGTTTTGAAGTCAAAAGCTTGTGCGGATGACAATTTGATTCGAAAGGTAGCTGAAGTCTATATTGAGAATCTCATGTTTTCAAGGTTGGAGGAGCTAGGACTTGCCCTTTCTTTGAGAAGTGGTGGCACTACTGATATTGTTTGGTGCTTGCGTATGCTTTCTCATGCCTGTGTTTGTAGCAGAAAGGGTATGTATTCAGTGATTCAAGAGATGGAATCAAATAAAGTACCATGGAATACAACAATTGCCAACATAATCTCACTTTCATATTTGAAGATGAAAGACTTCAAGCAGTTGAATATCCTACTCTCAGAGTTGCCATTTAGGCTTGTAAAACCTGATATTGTTACAGTAGGAATCTTCTATGATGCTTGCAGTTCTGGTTTTGATGGCACTCTTGTGAAACGTACATGGAGGAGAAGTGGATTTTTTCAGGACATAGTTGAATTAGAGACTGATCCACTTGTTCTCACAGCATTTGGAAAGGGCCAGTTTTTAACAAATCTTGAAGAGATGTACTCCTCCATTAACTTAAAGGCCAAATATAGTAATTTGAATTATCAACATCTTGTGAAGGTGATCAACACTGAAAGGAAGACCAGATTAGCTCAGAAAGTTAAGCAGGTTGATGTCTGAAGCAAAAGATCCCATATGATTTAATTCAAGATGGACACTAACAATTCTACCAGAAGAGATCACTCCACTCCTTTCAAATTGCTTCTCTGGTCAAGGGATCAGTTAGAGACAGGCGTGATTTCGCATTCAAATATCCTCAAGATCCATGTGACCTATTTGACCAGAGGTACAATGACTTAAATTACTCCATACAGTTTATTAGTACCTTCCAGATGCTTAAGATGCTTTTATCGTCAGTGATATCAGTTTCAGACTTCTGTCGAAACTATTTACTGCAGTAGTCGATTGAACAGTTCCATGAAACCATGTTCGGACCACTGTGGATCTCCCTGTGAATGATCTCACTAGACTTTTAGGGTATTATGAGGGTGGTGATATATTACAGGTTCATAGATGACATGCCTGTGATAGAGAAGAGTACCTATCAGAATTCTGGTCACATGGATGCTTTTTTCTTCTATCCAAATGGTGCTTATAAGAGAATAGTTCTTTTTCCTTGGCTTTTTCTCTTCCATATATAGTCATGAAGAGGAAAATAACTTGATCAAGCAGCGCGATTATGTTATAATGTTATTTTTGATGTCATCTTGGAGGCTTCTAAGTACGAAGCATCCATTTATTTTCTTTTCTTCTTCTTCTTACCGGTTATCTTTTTTATGTTTAGCAGCTCCAGCTCAATGTATGGGCCTGAAAGAATATTATTCATTCACTTGTACAAGATGGATTCTAACCGGTTATCTTTTTTATGTTTGGTTACCATATTTTACCTAAATTTCTAACATGAAATATTTGCGTAATGCATGATGTTTGTATGATTGACTTCATCATCAATCACTGTGCGAGTAAATATACTCCACAATAGTCCTTCATTAATTATAACATCTGAGCAAAACGGTAATGCCCAAGAATACATGCCGACTTCTATGAATGATCTCATGCACTGTGCTCTGCCAGGTAAGACTTCTGGAGAATTGTTCTATTTCCCCTAAGAGTTGAGTAGCTGAATTTTGGCGAGGTTGACGAGGAACCGACAGACATTCCGTATACTATCAGGAATGATGGCTCCTCTACCCTCCACCTCATTCACGGAAGTTATACAAATGCTTCCTGCATGCCTGCAACATGCTATACAACAACAACATTACCCTATTGCCTTAGAGGGTCCCATCTATGATGGGATATGGGAGGTCGGATGTATATAATCATACCCATGTGTTAGAAACACATAGAGGTTGTTTTCCGATGATCCATAATGAAAATTACGTGACGATCAATACTACTTCACAATATGAGAATCGCAGCCAATTTAGTGAGTCATTTTGCTTTATTTAATCGTATTGCAAAGTCAAACAAGAAGGTGTCTTTAACTCCATTGGAAATCGAAAGAGCCTGCAACATGGTATAATTATGTCATTTCCTCGAACAAACATGAAATGCAAAAAAATTATCCACCAGTCAACAGCATAGTCAACCCAAATATCATGTTTTCCTTTCAACTTCAACCCATTTACTGCTCAAGATGCATAAGCTATGAAGGACTGGACTGGCATGCAGGAAAGATAAGGTCTCATGACACAAACCTGGAACACACGATTAAGCTTGGAGGTTTTCAGTCTTAAGGTACCCAGAATTTAGAAGGTGCCGCAGCAAAAGAACCAATTCAGCTGTCACATTGTTGAAATATTCTCAACAATTCCATTTATATAAGAATCATCAAAGACGGAAGCCATCCAGGTGGGAACCTTCTTCAGTTACTGCAACTTGAACAGCAGGTTTGTGATGAATATGAAGGACTTCAATGTTAGATGCGGAATCGCCCAAGACATTGCCAGCTCCTCTGCCATCATCCTGCACCAGTAGTTTCTCTCGGCGCTGGTGGCCCCTTTTTCTAGGTCTTCCCAGCCCAGGAGCTTGGATAAACACAATGCACAATTTGTCGAAGTTCTCACATCAGAAAAGAAAACCAGCCCTTCTAAGACGGCCTTTACAGAATTTAAATAAGCTTTGCTGATTTTTCAGTTCAGTTTTGTGCTTATATGATCTGAAATCATGTTAAATAGCTCCAGTAGGCGATATAAAGAAATCAGCTTAATTGTAGGAGAACCAAAATGCAGCAACTTGCAGAAATCATGACTTTCAAGGTTAACATATGACAGCATTTGGATCTTGTTGCATTCACCAGTAACTAGAATCACGTCTATAAAGATTCTAGTTGTAATTGTTGCAGTCTATAATGTAGAAATCCACCAGATAGATGTGAAGAATGCCTTTCTGAATGGTGAGTTAGATAAAGAAATTTATATGGAACAACCGGAAGGTGTTGTGGTTCCAGGACAAGAGTCTAAAGTTTGTAGACTCGTTAAGTCCCTGTATGGACTTAAGCAAGCGCCTAAACATTGGCACTTGAAATTTAATCAAGCTATGTTAGCTAATGGTTTTAAGATCAATGAGTGTGACAAGTGTGTCTACATTAAGAACACACAAGATGCATATGTAATAGTATGTCTCTATGTGGATGATATGTTAATCATGGAAAGTACTCGAGACATTATCTTAAATACAAAGAAGATGTTGACGAGAAACTTTGACATAAAGGATATGGGAGTTGCTAACGTTATTCTAGGAATTAAAATTTCTAGGATAACCGAAAGGCTTGTGTTGTCACAAACTCACTATATTGAATCTGTTCTAAAACGTTTCAATATGCTTGATGTAAAACCAGTGAAGACTCCACTTGACTTAAGTATTCACTTAAGGAAAAACCGAGGCGAACCAGTGGCTCAATTGGAGTATTAACAAGTGATCGGAAGTCTGATGTACATAACGAATTGTACTAAACCAGACTTAGCATGTTCGGTAAACAAATTGAGTAGGCTTACCAGTAATCCAAGTGAGGAACATTGGAATGCTTCTGAATAGAGTAATGAGATACTTAAAGTATACAATGAATCTTGGATTACATTACTCGAGATATCTAGCAGTATTGGAAGGCTATTGTGATGCCAACTGGATATCTGACAGTAAGGATTCTAAATCCACGAGTGGATATTTATTCACTGTTGGTGGTGGTGTTGTGTCATGGAAATCCACAAACCAAACGTGCATAGCTCGTTCCACGATGGAAGCGGAGTTTATAACACTTGATAAAGCTGGAGAAGAAGCTGAATGACTTCGGTGCTGGCCTAAGCCAATCGCTCCTATTAGCATACACTGTGATAGTCAGTCGGCTATAGGACGAGCACAAAGCAGCATCTATAATGGTAAGTCTTGACACATACGTCGGAGACACAATACCATTAAGCAGTTGATCTCTAATGGCGTGATTTCCATTGATTATGTAAAATCAAAAGAGAATCTTGCGGATCCGCTTACAAAAGGCTTGCCTAGAGATCGGATGTCAATTTTGACAAACGGAATGGGACTAAAACCTATAATGCATGATTCTTTGTAACGGTAACCCAACCTTGTTGACTGGAGATCCCAGAATCCTAGTTCAATGGGACAACTAAGTTATGGAGATCAGTAAGCACTTACCCATTCTATCAAATAAAAGTGATGTCTGCAGGGGTATGAGGGTAAGCTAAAGCTTTTAATGGTTCATATATCTTGATGTGTTCAAGTGGAATATGTCAGAATACTCTTGATAGGAAACACCTATGTAAGTGTGAAGTGAGGCCGCTTCTATGGGATTTTGTAAGGCCAAAGTTCTCTAGCACACTTTCTGAAACCAGTCGGTTCATGGCCAAAATGAACGCAATCATGAGAACCAAAAGGGTGTTAAATGAAATGTTGCATGAGTATTGTTGTCTAGGTTCACACTAAAGGCCGGTTAGTTCAAGACATTAAGTTCACTAATTAGCCGAGTGAATCCGATAGTATTTCACTAAGAAATGTTCAACGCCAAAAGCTACTTTGTCTGATGCAACCTTTCTTGTCTAACTTATCGGTAGACTCTGCATAAACACTCTGCATTAATTCCCATTCATGTGGGAGATTGTTGGGGAAAATGGAAGTATATTGTAATTGGGCCAAGTTACAAACTGTGGTTAGCAACGCACTTTGAGCTAATGTTACGATTAGTTCCACTAGTGCTGAGTGGAAACTAATGAGCCCTTGATTATCTACACGATAAGTATATAATTGTAGGCTTTTGAATCACTCGATTTCGATACCGGGTGAATGAGAAATTAATGCTCAGGAAAGTCAACTTAGCTTGGTCCGGACCTTGGCGCGGGCCTAAGTAGCGGACTGAGCTGCCGACCTGGAAGGCTCATGTTATGGATTGGGCTACAGGCCGGACTGCGGGTTGCAGACTGCAAGCCGAGTCCTGTAGCACCATGTCGGATCTCGTCAGCCCGGGTGAAGGTTGTTATTTTCAAACTCGTCAGGTTGTTGAGATAGGATGGCGGTTCAATTTGAAAAGGTTGTTCAGATTTAGTCGGCCGAGCTGACCTGAAGTGGTTATGATCCGATGGCTCAGATTGAACAGTTAGTTGATCTGACGGCTGATAGGCAGACCCAGTGCGGTTCTGATCCAACGGTTCAGGCCGAGCCGAAATATGATCGTACAGCCGAGATTGGAGCGATTGTAACAGGTGACCTCAGAGTTTGCCTATAAATAGTGGCCAAAGCTGATCACATTGGACACACTGAGAATTCACGAGTTCTTCACCTCTCTGCAATCTCTCTCCTGCATCTTCATACTCACGGAACACTTATGCTTTCCAGTATACCGAGGTGAGGACACTCTTAAAGGTTCGTGGAGTTCAGCGCTACAGTGCCGCACGTCTGAACTGGTCTCCGTTGTATCCTGGGAGACGGTTGCTCCTCTGGTTGGACACAGTGTACCGGAACAATAACGTCTTAAGGACAGAGTCCTGGACTCACCTCGGATCTCTGCTCTGCTGAGCTGAGAAGGCTAGTACCGAGCCAAGCTCTGATGTGTGCTGAGCTCAGCTCACTGTGGGAAGAAGGCAGCACTAGTATAGTGTTGCCGAGCCAAGCTCTACTGTGTGTTGAGCTCTGCTGTTGTGCTGAGAACATTCGTTGTTCTGAAGCATCGTCTTGCCGAGCTCTGCTGATTGGCTGAGGACATTCATTGTTCTGTAGCTCGGCCGTGCTGGGCTCTGCTCGGCTGAAGCGGCTGAAAGCACAACTCTCGATTGTTGTTCTGAGGTGCTGAGATCGGCAGGTCAGTGATCAGCCCAGAACGCAAATACAATTGGGCTATCTGGACTGTCTTGACTTAGTAGAACCATCCAGTCTATTGGATCAGGTCGGCTCTGGCTTCGGCAGGTTGGCCGGTACTATACAGAAGTCAATTTGTCTGAATTATTTTTAACAGGAAGTACATCCGAAGTGATTTTCCCCCCTTTTCTTTTAATTGATTGGTTAGTAAAAAAAGGTTGAACCCCAACCAGTAAGGGACCCTGCCACACCCAGTCCCAAAGGTAGTGTAGGGAGGTAAATCAGGTACCCAACGGCCCGTTAGCAGGAGCTTGGTCATTTACGCAGTAGTCTGCATAAAGAGCCCCCAGCATTGCTGGCAAGCCTACAGACCAAGAAGCTCCCACACTATGCACTTGCTGGAAGGGGCTTTCTTGCCTTTGACAAAAATTGAACCCTGACATTCTTTTCAAAAACCCCTGCCTGAAAATAGTTGGGCTATGTCCTGGGAACAATTGATTGGTTAGTAATATGGAGGGAATAAAGGGGAACCCAGAAACACTGGTTACATCTTGCTTTAGCATTTGGTTCCGTTGACTCACTGACCGGTCAGTGAACTTATTAATTTGAGAAAAGTTTTTAAATTAATTTAATCAATCAACTGTATTTTATTTTATTTTTTAAAGATGAGACATAAAAACATGAGATCTTCACTCAGGTTGAACCCAACCAGTAAAGATCCCTGCCACACTCAGTCCCAAAGGTAGTGTAGGGAGATAAATCAGGTACTCAAAGGCCCGCTAGCAGGAGCTTGGTCATTTACACAGTAGTTGCATAAGGAGCCACCAGCACTGCATCTAAGCCTGCTCCCCAGCACTGCATCCAGGCCCGCTAGCAGGAGCTTGGTCATTTACACAGTAGTTGCATAAGGAGCCACCAGCACTGCATCTAAGCCTGCTCCCCAGCACTGCATCCAGGCCCGCTAGCAGGAGCTTGGTCATTTAACAGTAGTTGCATAAGGAGCCCCCAGCACTGCATCTAAGCCTGCTCCTCAGTACTGCATCCAGTGGCGGAGCCAGAAGTCTCTTCTTGAGGGGGCACCGATAGGCTTCGCCACGGGAATACCACCGGCTACCGTCTGATCGAGAAAACCGAAAAAATCTTCTAGACATATTTTTGTATTATAACATAAAATACGTAAAAGAAAACACATCTACCAACCAATGTACAAAAAAAATACACAACAAACAATATGTTACAGCATACGTGTTCAGTTTAATTCGAGATACGTGTATTGCGCAGCATGTTGATAAAGTTTATGCGAATTAATCATAAGGTGGACGTTATGTATGATAATATTATATATCACATATGTCATGTAATAATATTAATTTTTATGTATAACATACACACGTTAAGTGATCATCGGATATGTTTGTGTATGTATAGTGTGGTCAAAAATAAAAACCCCGAATATGTAGATAGTCATATGGTCAGAGACCACGATGGATGAGCTCAAAGTGCAACGACCATAAAGTGTACGATGTCATATGGACAGGATTTTTCTTCCAACAGAATTTTTTGCCGAAAAACCGTTTTGACCCCAAAAAATTTTTGTTTTTTAGTATGAACAAATTAACAAAATGATTTGATTAGGTCTGTTCTAATAAATCTAACGCATGTGAATTACATTTATCAGACCAGTGAATTGGATTCGTTCGAATCAAATCAGATCAAGAATGAAATTAAGACTTATCATATATATCATGGGAAAAAGATAGTATTACATAAAGTCTATCGCTACTTGGGTATAGAGGATACGGGCAGATACAATCATTAATTTATTGAGTTAAGTCTTTTTAGAATATTTCAAACCCAAACTCGAACATGATCTTTATATGTCATTCAATTTGAAGGTCAAGCTCGAGCATCTTCGAACTCGAGTTGAACTGATGCAGTATTCAAATATATTTCAAGCAAAAGTGAATATAGATTCTTGTTATGAAAATTATGTAGAAGTAAAAACATGCATTTTAGCTGATATTATTAAACAAATACTAGTTTTTTTCGTGAAAACTTATTATCATTACAATAATTATCGATTGTCATATTTAATTTATTGTTTGCATCAAATAAATATAATAATATAAAATCAAGTCATGGATAATTTTCATATATAATATAAATTCGAGCATGTTCACGAGTTAAAAATCTGAACATCAATATGTTTAAGATTGGTTCGCTAAGCATTCGAGTCCAATCAAGTTCGTTCTCGAGCTTTATCGGAGGAAATCATAAACTAAACTCGATCAGTTCACGAACCACTACTCATTTCACCCCTAGTCGATATCTAACAATTTGTCCATTCAAAAGTATATCATGTATCAAATAAGTCATGGCATCAAAAATATAACGAGGTAGGATCATTTGGCTAACAACCCGACTCTAATTTCGTGCACAGTAACAAAAGTGCATAATTTTACTAAAAAAAACGCACATTATATCTGTTTTGTGTTCTGTACAAAAAAATACACATTTTAGTCACTTAACAGAGAATTACCAAATATTAAACACTATGTGACTATGTAACAGAGAGTTAGTGTTCTGTGAAGCAGAGACACATTTTAAACTGAATGGCTAAAAATACAACTACACCTACCTATCAATATAATTTTTTTCGTCGACGTTGGGGGGGCACGTGCCCCCCCAGGCCCCCCTTCCCTGCGCCCCTGACTGCATCCAAGCCTACAGGTCAAGAAGCTCCCAGACTATGCACTTGCTGGGAAGAAGCTTTCTTGCATTTGACAAGAATTGAACTCCTGACTTCTCTTTCGAGAACTCCTGCCCGGAACCAGTTGGGCTATGTCCTGAGGACAGATCTTCATTCATCTAATTTATATATGATATATATGTGTATATATAATTATATATGTATATGTATGTATATGCATATGTATATGTATGTGTTGATATATGTATGATTACTGTAGGGATTTTTTATTAAATATTTTTTTAAAAAAAGAACTTTTAATCACCTTTTTCCTCTCTAAAAAAACTTTTCACGACAAATAAAAACATTATACCCATAGGTGACAATAGTAAAATCCAGCTACCTTATGCTAAAGGGTGCATTGCGATAATAAAAACGAGTACATATTTAGCATTTTATACTATCTATATTGATAAATTATTTTATCAAATTTATTTATCCAGACATGATTACTTAACACAGATAAATCAAGATTAAACTTGCAAAATAATAATTATAATCATCAAATTTATAGTCAATGGTAGACTTACTAGTAGGGCGGTGCATCACATTTGTTGAAGGAAGATTCAAGAGACCCCGTGTAACAAATCTGATGTATTGACTTGGGACTTGCTGTTAGAGTTGTATAAGGTATTTCTTTACATCTTATTAAAAAAAAAATTAATGACTTCATTGAAGCGTTTAATCTAGACAAATTTTTTATGTATAAACTAAGTCCATAATTTTCCATCCTTAGGACTCTTTCCCCATTATCATCATTGGTTGCAAAGATAAACCTACAACAACATGACTCCATTTCCTTAGAGCCTTCCGCCTATAATGGGGTATGGAAAGTCGGATGTATTCAACCATATCCATGTATACACAAAGGTTGTTTTCCAATGACCCATAATGAAAATTGCATCAAGATGTGCCGATCAACTGCTACTTCACAATATAAGAAGCGTAGCCAATTTAGTGAGTCATTTTACTTTATTCCATCATATTCCAAAGTCAAGGAAGGGTGTATCCTTAACTCTATTTGAAATGGAAACTTGCAAAGATAAATATAGATTTATGAAAATATTATGAACATTACACCTATAGATCTAAATTATAGCTTTATGGAAGTTCTCGCATAATATTACTCAAGTTGATGCTTTATATATTCAATTGTTTCCATCGAATAAATGTCTCATTGTGTTGAAATTGGGCTTACATGAGGGTGAGACCTATATCCACTCAAAACCTTAAGGCAATGGGTGGTGGTACTCATCCTCATATAAGCCATGTATTTTTTTCTCAAATTAGCCAATGTGAGATTTTCAACATCCGCCCTCACGTGACAACGTGGCTTGACATACACACGCGCCTTACAACGTCAGGCATGAACATCTGGATGTATTTTTTTCTCAAATTAGCCAATGTGGGATTTTCAACACCCGTCCTCACGTGACAACGTGGCTTGACATACACACGCGCCTTACAACGTCAGACATGAACATCTGGATGTATTTTTTTTTCTCAAATTAGGCAATGTGGGATTTTCAACACCCGTCCTCACGTGACAACGTGGCTTGACATACACACGCGCCTTACAACGTCAGACATGAACATCTGGATGTATTTTTTCTCAAATTAGCCAATGTAGGATTTTTAACACCCGCCCTCACATGACAACGTGGCTTGACATACACACGCGTCTTACAACCCGCCCTCAATCACAACTACAAGTCAGACATGAACATCTGGACTTATGTGAGGGAAAACATTAAGTGACCAACCATGGGCCAGACAAGGGGTAAGTCCACATTTTAAATCTGCTCTGATACCATGTTGAAACTTGAGTTTACATGAGGTGAGACCTATATCCACTCAAAACCTTAAGACAATGGGTGGTGGTACCTCATACTCATATAAACCATGCATTTTTTCTCAAATTAGCCAATGTGAGATTTTCAACCATTGTGTTTGTTTTTTCTATGATATTCTAAAAACGATCAACACCTTCATTAAAGACTTCGTCTAGATATATTTTTACTATATAAATCCAGTCCATAATTTTTTCATCGATACGGCTCTTTCTCCGTTCTATATTATGTCGCTAGTTTTTGTTGGGTGTTCTCCTTTAAGTCTTCTGTGGGTAATAATATTGGCATTTAGCTGCCATAAGATAAAGATAATTAATAATACATGGTGTATCACCCTCCTTGGCATCTCAAAAGATCACCCGTTACAATGGTTATCTAGGCCGGTTGAACGAACCGAACAGTTTGCAAACTATTCGTGTTTGGTTCGTATTCGTTCGGTAATTATTTGTTAACAAGCCAAATTTGAATAGGTATTTGGATTCATTTAGTTAAACGAGTCGAACTGTTCGCGAATTGTTCGGCTAGTTTAAACATTATAAGGTTATCGAGCCGAACTCGAACCAATTTTAAAGTTCGTTTAGCTAAACAAACCAAGCCGAACATTTCGTTTAGCTTAACGAATCCAAATTTAAAAGCCTAGTATTCAGTTCGTTTCGGTTCGTTAACACCCCTAGTTACATCTTACTATGAC
Organism: Eustoma russellianum; assembly: GCA_036186865.1. Taxonomy (NCBI): domain Eukaryota; kingdom Viridiplantae; phylum Streptophyta; class Magnoliopsida; order Gentianales; family Gentianaceae; genus Eustoma; species Eustoma russellianum. The sequence goes on along the minus strand of AP025101.1, from coordinate 188,022 downwards.
ATTTGATTTGGTTCCGTTGACTCGCTGACCGGCCACTGAACTTAATTTGGAAAAAGTTTTCTTAAGCCCCTTTATCTAAATCAATTTAACCAATCAATTGTATTTTATCTTTAGTAAAATGATACATCGAAACATGAGATCTTCACTCAATTATATTAATTGAGTGAAGATCTCATGTTTCGATGTATCATTTATATATATGCACACGTGCGTGTGTATGTATGAATATTTTTCAACGGAACTTTTAGTCACCTTTTTTCCCCTCTAAAATACTTTTCACCGAAAATAAAAACAGTTGCACCAATATTGACAATATTAAACTCCACCTACCTTATGCCAAAAGGTTGTATTACAAGAATCCAAACGAGTACATACTTACTATTTTATACTATCTATACCAGTAAATGTTTTGTCAAATTTATTCCCTCAGATGATTTAAACAAATCCAATCTAAACATGATTACTTAAAACAGATAAATCAAGATTAAACTTATAACCTAATGATTATAATAATCAAATCTATAGTCAATGGTGGAGCAGTGCATCACATTGATTGGGTGAAGATTCAAGAGGTTGTGTAATAAATCTGATGTATATAATATACTTAGGCCTTAGTATTAGAGTGGGTGAGGCCTTTCTTTATATCTTATAAAGAAACATCAGGTCGTGAATTAAAGCATCGATGTTAGGTTAGAAATATGTTTTGATGATTCATGCACTTTGTAAGTGTACAAGGTTTCGAAAATATTTTTAATAAAGTTTTTCAAAATGCCAAGTTTAAAATACTAACTAAATATCAAATGATCAAACTGAAATGTTTATTGAACTTAGCGAACAGTTGGTTCAAGATTATGTTATAATAGTTTGTAAAGACAATGGAAAAAAGAATGAAGGTAAATTAGAGCTTAAGAAAAACAAGAATGACTTGGCACATGACTTCGATCGATCGATATGATCGAACGAAGTGACTTGGATCGACCCAAATGGTTGAAAAATGAAGATGAGTATTCTGTTGGACATAGATCAATGACATTGATCGATCGATGTGGCCTGAGTACAAAGTTGGAGTTTATTGTGAGACATCGATTGATACATCATCGATCGATGTGCCCAACAGAAGTGACTTTTCATCTAAAGTTGCAACTTATCCACCAAGGGACATATTCAATCACTATGCAACGTCTAAAAACGTCTGATATGATGTTCAAGAGCCTATAAAAGACTATTGCAACATATTTTAATACATCTTAAGTGCTAGTTTATTCTAGCATTTTGAATTCTTCTTCTTTCATTAAACATTCTAAAGTTTTGAAAGTTCATTTAGTTTATTTCTTTATTGCTAAGGTTAGAAACTTGTTGACTGTTGTATCCTAGGAAAAAAATTTTCTATAAACTTGCAACAACTAGTGAGAGCAAATATTCTTTATGGAAAGTATGAATACACGCCTCAAGCCATCAACATTCTACTCATTCTACTCCTTGTTATTATATCTATTTTCTAACAGGTTAAGATTTGGAGAGTTTGGGTAGCCTAGCTGAACGCTTGGATAACTGATTAAAGGTTTGGTTAAAGGTTCGGTTCTATAAAAACTCTGGTTTATTGTTTGGTTAGAGAGTTCTGATATGTCAAAGCACTGAATGAGAGTTTAGTTGGAAGATTAAATTGTACCTAAACCATGAGCGAAGGGTTTGCGCAGAAGGTTCAGATAGCCAACCGAAAGTTTGGGTAACTAATCAAATATTCAGTCACACTATTGGGATACTTCTGAAATTTCTAGAGCCTTTGTTGATGTGTTTAATAAGGTGGTAATCTCAGACACGATATGAAAACATAAACCCGACTTTGACATGCTCCTCGTGGGTATGTGTATAACCTTCGCGGGTATACCTGATACACGACGCGAAACCTGACATGTTCAGGTTTAGGTATCTACTTTTGTACACGTCAAACAAACGGGTAAGGTATGAGTCTGTTACATTGATACTCGTAACCTAAAAAACACAAAACACGAAACAATACCGGTTTGCCACCCTTACTGTTTAATCTAGATACATTTATGATATATAAACTAAGTTCATAATTTTCCATCCATAGGACTCTTTTCCCATTATCATTATTGATTGCAAAGATAAATATAGATTTATGAAAATAGTATGAGCATTGCATCTTTAAATCTAAACTATAGCTTTATGGGAAGTTCTCGAATAATATTTCTCTAAGTTGATGCTTTATGTATTCATTTGCTCCCATCAAATAAATGTCTTATTATGTTTGTTTTTTTAAATGATATTCTCAAAAGAATCAACACCTTCATTAAAGACTTCGCCTACATATATTTTTACTATATAATTCCAGTCCATGATTTTTCATCCATACGGCTATTTCTCCGTTTTCATATCATGTCGGTAATTTTTGTTGATTTTTGTTTCCTTTAATTTTTTTGTGGGTCATAATATTAGTAATTAGCTGCCATAAGAGAAAATACTTAATAATACATTGATGTATCACCCTTTTGACATCACAAAGGAAGTCTGTGTTTGTCTTTATTTAGTAAACTCATTAAATATGTAAAACTTATATTAACAAAATGTTGTCGTTTCCCCGGCAAGACAAAAATCTTAAGTGGGAGTCCAGAACGTAAACCCTTTTCCCCCATGTTTTAGACCAAAAAAATTTGAACCAATAAGTAAAGAAAAGTAAAGATATAAAGCATATTTTTAATTAATTTGACAAAAAGAGAACAAGGAAATATAGGGGTAATGTATTACAACAAGCAAGAAACAACAACAACACAACAACACATACACAGTATATTCCACCGACAACAAAAGCTATCACTGGGTCTGGGAAGAGTGAGAGACAAAACAAACAATACATTCATCCCAAAAGACAGATAGTTTGCTTCCAGTGAGACCTTCAGTTCTACATGTACATACATAGATGACACCGTAATAGAGATATGAGTGTACTAGTGTGTCAGTGAGTGAATATATTAAACAAAAAGAAAAAAGAAAACATTGTCTTGTTGTAGTGAATATGGAACCAAAAAAAAAAAAAAAAAAAGAATCATCACAAACGGACTCATCTTCTAGAACACGACGATGCCGCTCTCATTCATAAAAAAGAAAAAGACAATATAGTCATTTAATTAAGTGGAGAATGAGTACATGCGATATTTGCAAAGAATTGATCAAATATATTGTATTCTACTTTCCCTACAATATAATAATCTAACTAGTTTTATGACGTGATACTAAAACAAATGTAAGAAGTACATCATTTGTCATAAGTTTTTTGTCACCATGGTTATGCTAAACATCACTTGGTCTTTGCATATTCTAAAATTCTCAAGTATCCTTTGGAAAATTAGAACATTATTTTTCTTTTCATATTTTACAAAAACTTGTCATTTAAACACGAAACAGAGTATAGGCAGTAAATATGTATTTGCTACAGTTACTACTAGGTTGTTATATCCATCCAATGAATCTTTCATCCAAGTGAGACAATCATGGACGAAGCTAGAAACTATTAATATTATGGTACATAGTTCATTGTTCTTGAAAGAGTTAATAAATACGGGTTCGGATCAGAGGAATGGCTTCAAGTGAGACAAAATATGAGACATCCAATCACGCGACACCATGTGTCCAAAGTGACCCTTTTTTTATAAAAAAAGTAAACCGCGGGCCACTTTGTACATGTGTCGACGTCGTCGCGTGATTGGAGGCCTCATATTTTACCTCATTTGAGGCCTCCTCCGATCTCAACCCAATAAATACATAGTGTCACTGATAATGGCTGAAAAAGTTCCATCTAGGAAAATTTCTTCTCACACAAAATAACTTTTATTTAGTACTGAGGAGATTTAATTGAGATATATAAAAAAAAAAAAAAGCAATGTAGCATATTATGATTTTTGGACTAAGAACGCTCAAACAATTGTTGAACTAGGAGAAGTGATCCCGATAGAACCTTAGTCAATGGAACTATATAAGTTAATTCAATTAGGAAAATATTCCTGAAAAGTGGAATAAAAATGGCCAGATTCTCTCTTTTCATGAGAAATTTATAAAAGGCAATCTACAAATTACTTAAATATTACTTATCCATTTTGCAAATGCGAATTAAAAAGGAAATCTACAAATTACTTAAATAGTTACACAAACATTGCAAATGTGTGTGTAAATATTTGATGGGTCGAGGTGCAACTATTTATACTTAATCTATAAGTAGTTTGAAATTCTCAAGTACCCTTTGTAACTTTAGAATGTCATTCTTCTTTAAATATTTTACAAAAACTTCGCGTTGGAACACGAAACATACGTATAAGCATATAGCCTCTTGTAATTAAAAAACAAAAAAGATAGCATCTTGTAGTTACTGTGACAACTAGACACAGAGAAACGTACACAAAGGTTATTGAATAAGCAAGCAAAGGAAACGGACAGTGTGCAGAAAAAGAAAAATGAGGAAGGGAAATATAAAGTAAAAATAAAAGGTTAATGTTAATGAAACCCAAAAAAAACCGTCCGAACATAAGGGTATAACGGACCTTTATGCTGCCAAATGGTACTATAAAAGAGGGCATCATCTTTGAAATCAAACCATATCATTGCTATAAATCCTATCAAAACTTCTAAGTCACAGTACTTTGTTAAGGATGTTGAACTGCTTGCCCAAGAACTCCAAGATGGCTATGCTCATTCTCTCTTGCTTCGTTATGTTTCTTCTGCTCGGGCTTCCTGGTGAGTTTCTACATAATTTCTGCATGTGGATTCCATTAAGGTGATCCCTTTCCGTTTCCATTAGAGTTAAGGACACACTCTGCTTTAACTTTGGAATATGATGGAATACAACAAAATGACTCTCTAAAGCTTTTTATATTGTGAAGTAGCTGTTGATCGACACGCAATTTTCATCATGGGTCATCGGGAAACAAGTGTTTCTAACACATGTGTATGGTTGCGTACATCCGACCTCTCATACCCCATTATAGGCGGGAGCCCTCTAAGGCAATAAGGTAATGTTATTTTGTTGTGTGATTCCATTAAGGTGATCATTCAACATGCATCATGTAGATATTTGTGATATCTGTCACTCATCGCTAGATGCATGAGCTGTGTTTTAGAAGCCTATATCAAGATAAACATAAGGAAATTTGGTTGTATCGTCTCACCCCTTCCATCTACGACTTCTACTTACAGTTGCATTTTTGTTCCTTTTTTATTTTTCACGAAACTAGGTTTTGTTCTTAAAGTTTAGTATATTGTTCATTCATGAAACAGATACTACCCAGGCAGTACCCATGACTTCAGTGGCACCAAGGAAACTACAGCTGGTCTGCAATTTGGAAGACTGCGAAGTTGCGGCGCCTGTGTGCGACGAAGGTTGTGAATGTCCACAGTCACGAGCAGATGAGTATGGCTGGAGTGTGTGTTCTATGCCAGGGGCAACTTAGTTCCCCACAGGAAGTGCATTGCTGCAGGGAGCTCTATGGCTGGCCATAATCAATATATGGCCAAGTGTTTCTTTCCATTTCCAATAAAAAAAGAAAGTTGGAATGTCGTCGTGTGATTTGGTATTTTCAATGTTTTCTGTTATTGCTTAACTATGTCTATGTTGTCGGACTTAAATCTGTGCGACACCTTGTTGTTGTATCTGTCCAGATGAGTTCCCTTGCTTTTATCATGTGTGTTTCCAGGACTTGCTCAAACAACTGCTTGTTGAGCTTTGTCCACCTATACATGTATTTGTTCCCTTTAAATCAATGTAACGGTGTGTTTGTTTTGACTTGGTAAGAAAAAATTAAGTCTCTATGTTCGGAAAATGATACTCGATGGTTAGACTTAAGGGTTTTTCACATACTAATATCACTTATATATTCATATTTTTCTTAAATTGATGAGGAACTTTAGAGGAGTTCTTCTCAATTGTTAATCATATTTATCAAATCCGAAGAGAAATAGGGTCAATGCCTGATTTTCCTAGATAAATTTCTAAAGAGAATGATAAAGGAAAACTTATTACTATTTTTCGCTATATTATGTTATAATAGTTTGTAAAGGTAATGGGATGAAGAACGGATGCTTGAGATCAAAGATGAAGGTGAAATATGTTAGAATAAGCAAGAATAGATTGAGTCATGACTTGGATCGATCTATGTATCAAATGGATAGATCCATGTGGCTTGAAAATGAAGTTGAGTATTCTGCCGGACATAGATCGATCACATCGATCGATCGATGTACCCTGGATGCAGAGTTGAAACTTTATGTCCAACATAGATCGATCACATAGATCGATCGAAGTGACTTCGATCGATCGATGTGGCAGATCGATGTTGGTCAGAATGAAATTAGAGCTTACTGTGAGACATCGATCGATGTCACATCGATCGATCGATGTCTCGATCGATGTCCTGACAGAAGTGACTTTTCATGAAAAATCACAACTTATGCATCAAGGGACAGACCCAATCGCCATGCAACGACCACCAACGTCTTCTTGGAGTTTGAGAGCCTATAAATAGGCTATTAAAACCCATTAGAAGATGAATCTTGCAACCATTTCATACAAGCATTCTATATTCTTCATCCTACTCATTTTCACTCTTGTTCAAGAAAGTTCATTGAATCTCAATCCTATTTGCTGAGGATTAGAGATTGTTGGATGTTGTATCCTAGGAGGAAGTTTGCCTATAATCCTGCAGCATCTAGTGGGGGCAAATATTCCTTACGGAAAGTGGTATACACGCCTCAGGCCAAGCTTCTTCACGAATTTCTTCTCTTGTTCATTGTCTTATTTCCTCATTTTATTAACAATCGTAAGGAATATTTGAGATGGATTCAAAGACATTTTTGAACCAAGAGAGCATGAAGCTAGACCGATTCGATGGCACCAACTACTTGAGATGGAAGGACAAGATGTTATTCCTCCTAACTGCTCTTCAGATTGGGTATTGTTTGGACTCAAATTTGAAGGACCTGCCGACTCCACAAGATGATGACTCCGAGGAGGTCAAGGCCGCTTGGAGGAAGAGGCATGAGGATAATATGCTATGTCGTGGGCATATTCTCAACAACCTGACAGATCGTATACGATTTGTTCACGGCAACTTCATCACCGAAAGAGATATGGAACGCCTTGGAGTTCAAATACAACAACGAGAAACAAGGCGCGGACAAATTCCAGGTGATGAAGTATTTTAATTTTAAGATGGTTGAAAATTTGTCAATCATGGACCAAGTGCACGAGTTGCAGGTCATTGTGTCCAAACTGAAAGAGTTGTATGTAGAAGTTTCTGAGGCATTACAAGTAGGAGGGAAAATTGCAAAGCTTCCCCCTAGTTGGAATGACTACAGGAAGAAATTACTACACTCAACTGAATCTTTTTCCATTGAACAACTCCAAAAGCATTTGCGAATTGAAGAAGAGACAATGAGTCTTGTAAATAGACATGTCTCTGATGATACACCTAGAGTGCATTATGTCAAAGGGAAGATGGGAAGTTCATTTGGAAACAAAAGGAAGAACTTCGATTATTCTGAATCCACAGACAAAGCAGAATCCAAGAAAGACAAGAGATGTTATAATTGTGGTAAGAAATGACATCTCAAGAAGTACCGTTGGTTTCGAAAGAAACAAAAGCATGGTGGTAGTTCTCAACTTACCAACAATGCAAACATGGTAAACATTGAGACTGATCAGCTGGTAGCAATGGTTTCCGGATTGCATGTTGGTATGGTAACGAAACTTCATATGGCTACGAACGAAATGACTAATGACTGGTGGTTTGATTCAGGTGCAACTGTACACATATGCAACAATAGGGCTTTGTTCAAGACCTATCAAGTTGTGGATAATAACCAACAAGTTTTGATGGGAAACCGCAGCGCCACAAAAGTCTTGGGTAAAGGTAGTGTAGAGTTAGGCTTTACTTCTGGAAAGAAGTTGTTATTAGTCAACGTTCTACATGTACCTGAGATTTCAAAGAATCCTGTATCTGCTAGTCTTGTTTGTAAGAATGGATTCAAGATTGTAATGGAGGGGGACAAAATTATATTCTCCAAGAATGGTATCTTTGTCGGCAAGGGTTATGCTTGCGACAGGATGTTTAAATTAAGTATCAATAAAAATTCCGCGGTTTCTGTTTACTCTGTTGATTCTTCTTTTTCATTGTGGCATGATAGACTTGCACATATTAGTAGTACTACTATTAAATTCATGTCTAAGCATGCCTTAATTTCTTGCAAAGATGAAAATGAAAGAACATGTGAAGTATGCATACAAGCTAAGATGACAAAGAAACAGTTTCCAAAAAATAGAACGGAAAACTGATCTCTTAGAACTTGTTCATTCAGACATTTGTGAATTGAACGGAGTTTTTAACCCGAGGTGGAAATCGATATTTCATAACTTTCATTGATGATGCCTCTAGATATACTTATGTATATTTACTAAGGCATAAAGATGAAGCCTTTGACATGTTCAAAGTCTATAAAATGGAAGTTGAAAATCAATCGGGATTGAAAATCAAAGTTCTAAGGAGTGATCGTGGTGGTGAATATTTTCCTCTTGAATTTAATCAATTCTGTGAGGAGAATGGTATCATACATTAGAAAAGTGCTACATACACACCCCAACAAACAGTTTGGCTGAAAGAAAGAATAAAGTTTAGTTGACATACTAAATGCAATGTTAATAAACTCTGGTTTGCCAAAGAATTTGTGGGGAGAAGCCTTGTGACGGCTTGTCATATTCACCATAGAATTCCTTCTAAAAAGTTCAAATTTTCTCCATACGAAATATGGAAGAAACGAAAACCAAATCTAAGTTATCTTAGAGTTTGGGGTTGTCTAGCCTATTATAGAGGTCCGGATCCGAAGAGGACTAAGTTGGGGCCAAGCGCTCTTAAAGGTGTCTTTATTGGATATGCCGAAAACTCTAAAGCATATAGGATTCTAGATTTGGAATCCAATGTGGTTGTTGAATCTAGAGATGTTGAATTTCTTGAGAATAAAGTCTTGAGAACAGATTCAAATCAAAGTTCAACAAGTGAGAATTTGAATGAATCTATTGTTGGAGATTTCTCCAATGATCCTTCTAGCGTTGATGATCAAAATCAAGATTCTCCAACCGAGGTTAGGAGAAGTCAACGTGCTAGAAAGAAAAAGTATTTACATCCGGACTTCATTTCTTCGCAATCCATTACTTTCTTAGTTGAAGGTAATAGGACAAAGGTGTTTAATCAAATACTTATTGTACTAAGCGTAGAAGATGATCCAAAATCCTATAAGGAGGCGATGCAATCGAGAGATGCATCGTTTTGGAAGGAAGCAATTGATGATGAGATGAACTCGTTATTGTCTAACAATACGTGGGTTCTCACTGATTTGCCTCCAAGTTCCAAAGCAATTGGATGTAAATGGGTATTTAGAAGAAAATACAATTCGGATGGTTCACTTCAAACTTTCAAGGCTAGATTGTCAAAGGCTTTAGACAACGAGAAGGGATAGACTATTTTGACACATATGCTCCGGTTGCGAGGATAACTTCCATTAGAGTGTTGATAGCATTAGCATCCATAAATAACTTGGTTATTCATCAAATGGATGTTAGGACTGCATTTCTCAATGGTGATTTAGACGAAGAGGTCTATATGGAACAACCGGAAGGTTTTGTACTTCCGGAGAATGAGCACAAAGTGTGCAAATTGATAAGGTCATTGTATGGCTTGAAACAAGCACTGAAACAATGCCATGAAAAGTTTGACACTACCATTTTAAAGGATGGTTTCCGACATAATGGTGCAGATAAGTGTGTATATTCCAAGTTTACAGACAAATATGGTGTCATTATTTGTCTGTACGTGGACGATATGCTAATTATCGGTACTAATATGGAAAGAGTAAACGAAACTAAGAAGTATTTTACTTCTCAATTCCAAATGAAAGATTTGGGTGAGGTAGATATTATCTTAGGGATTAAGGTGTCTAAATATAGTGGGGTTTTGCTCTTTGTCAATCTCATTACATAAACAAAGTGTTGAATAAATTCAAACACTTGGAGATCAAAGAAGCAAAACACACCGTTCGATGCCTCATACAAATTGACTGGACATACCGGTAGAACGGTAGCTCAATTAGAATATACTAGTGCAATTGGTAGTTTAATGTATGTTATGCATTGCACTAGACCGGATATTTCCTTTGCGGTGTGTAAACTATTCAAGGTATACTAGTAATCCTAGTATAGACCATTGGAAGGCAATTGGGCGAGTACTTGGGGTACTTGAGAAGTCTATGAATTATGGATTGTTCTATAATAGTTTTCCAGCCGTGTTAGAAGGTTATACTGATGCTAGTTGGATAACTAGCGTTGGTGATAACAAATCTACTACAGGTTGGATATTTACATTGGGTGGTGGTGCTGTTTCTTGAGCTTCAAAGAAACAGACATGCATAACTCATTCTACTATGGAATCTGAATTCATAGCATTGGGATCTGCAGGTAAGGAAGCGGAATGGATGAGAAATCTATTATTGGATATAGAGTTGTGGCCAAAACCGATGCCAGCCATTTCCTTACATTGTGATAGCCAAGCAACAATGTCTAGAGCTTATAGTAAAATCTATAACGGGAAATCTAGACATGTCAGCCTTAGGCATGATTATGTAAGGCAATTAATAACAGATGATGTAATAGCCATTGCATACGTCAGATCCTGCAATAAACTGGCGGATCCGTTGACAAAGAGTCTATCAAAAGACTTGGTACAAAGTACATTTTAAGGGATGGAATTAAGACGTATGTGATAAGTTCACTTGTGATAGAAACTCAACCTTGTCTAGCATACCACTAGCCAAGGGTTCAATGGGTAACAACAAGTCACAAAGTAAGGTATTAAAGCACTACGATTGATCTTTAAAGAATCAAACCGCACGACATTGATCTTTAAAGAATTGGAATGTTAGTGTTAAAGGAGGGTGAGTGTCCATAGCACCCTTAATGAAGGATTAAGAGGAACTATCTTAATCTTCACCTATATGAACATAGGAAATGGTGCCGCTTCGACAAGCAATGATCTTGAAAATGTTCATGAATACTAGGGGTAGCACAAGGCCATAAAGTGCGGTTTAAAATAGACTTTTAAAGAGAGTGTGGTTTCATGTGTATAATGTTTCCAGTTTTAACACATAGAAATCTGATTCAAGGCTTTTTAGCTATCATGATTTCGTTAGGACTTTGAAGCGTTATACTAATAAGAGGTTCAAATCGAAAGATACTTCTTAAATGCATGAAATGTCATAAGTTGCTTTACAAACTAAGTGGTGGATTGTTATAATAGTTTGTAAAGGCAATGGGATGAAGAATGGATGCTTGAGATCAAAGATGTAGGTGAAATGGTGTTGGAATAAGCAAGAATAGCTTGACTCATGACTTGGATCGATCCATGTATCAAATGGATAGATCCATGTGGCTTGAAAATGAAGTTGAGTATTCTGCTGGATATAGATCGATCACATCGATCGATCGATGTCACATAGATCGATCACATCGATCGATCGATGTACCCTGGATGCATAGTTGAAACTTTCTGTCCAACATAGATCGATCCCGAAGTGACTTCGATCGATCGATGTGACAGATTGATGTTGGTCAGAATGAAATTGGAGCTTACTGTGAGACATTGATCGATGATATCGATCGATCGATGTCCTGATAGAAGTGACTTTTCATGAAAAAATCACAACTTATGCACCAAGGTACATACTCAATCGCCATGCAACGACCACCAACGTCTTCTTGGAGTTTGAGAGCCTATAAATAGGCTATTAAAACCCATTAGAAGATGAATCTTGCAACCATTTCATACAAGCATTCTATATTCTTCATCCTACTCATTTTCACTCTTGTTCAAGAAAGTTCATTGAATCTCAATCCTATTTTGTTGAGGATTAGAGATTGTTGGATGTTGTATCCTAGGAGGAAGTTTGCCTATAACCCTGCAGCATCTAGTGGGGGCAAATATTCCTTACGGAAAGTGGTATACACGTCTCAAGCCAAGCTTCTTCACGAATTTCTTCTCTTGTTCATTATCTTGTTTCCTCATTTTATTAACATATTATTCGTACCTACTAACTTACAGAAGTTTTACGAAATGATATAGCAGTTATCTTTCTAATTTTCCTTTAAAACTCATCTTATTCTATTACCAACAAAATTGTGTTTCATTCTCATTCCATTAACAACAATTTTGTGACCATCTCATTTCATTGCCTATAAAATATCATATAATCATCCATAATAATATGGAGGACTTTTCTTACCATAAGTACATCCATCATGCATATCAGTTGATTGTTCCTTCAAAGACTGAAATATACGAATCTAAATGGTTAAATAGTTCCGAAATGAAAACAACTTTCTAAAAAGGATTCTTTCCGCCATTCACATTTGTTTAGCCGGAAGCATTCTTGCGTATTGACTTTCAAGATTTGCTTTTCTTTTTTATGTCAATATTGCATCATTACATGGAAACTCTTTACACTCAACAAAGAGTTTCATTATCATAAAACTTTCGACAAAAGCGCTTTCAGAATATTTCTACAAGAAGTCCAATTCATCTAGATAGATAGTGTAGACAGACAATCCAATAATCAAGTTTCACTAGAATATAGTTTTTACATAAATTTGAGAAATTTTGTAAAAGAACTTCCCGTGAAGATAAAGTTCCTTCAAACAGGCAATCGCAAGTGATGTGGTTTGTTCAAAAAAACATTAGAAACGTTAGAGACGTAAAAGGTTTGACACGTAAAACGATGTTACTAGGCTTAAAATGAAATTAGGGACGTTGGGGATAGGGCTATAAACAAGCCGAACGAGCCGAGCATTGTATTGTTCAAGCTCTGTTCATTTAACTTAGCGAACGAGCCGAGCTTGTTCGTTTATTTACACGAACATATTTACTTGTTCAAGCTTGGTTCGTTTAACTCACGAACAACATTAACGAGCCGAACACCTTAAACGAACGGTGTCACTTACCGAGCTCGAAAAAAAAAGGTGTTCAAGCTCTGTTCATTAAACTTTTATCCGAGCCGAGCTCCAGCTCGAGCTCGAACCAAACGAGCCGAACAACCGAATGGCTTGGTTCATTTACCGTCCTAGTTGGGGATATATGATCAGGCAGATTCAGGGCATATTAGAAAGAGAATGAAGTTTGATTGAATATAAAAGAGAACTGTTACAATGGTCATATTTTTCCGGGATCGTGTAGCTTTGAACATCTGGCTATAACCGAACCATTGATATCCAAATTGTCATACATCGATCGATCAACATTATGCATAATTTAAATTTTTATATCTGTTGTAAAAAAAATTTACAACAAATTTAAAATATTTACTCTCTCCAATCGTTTTCAAATTGATTATGCCTTTATAATTAACGTCTATAATGCTTTCTTGACTATTGTACACCTATCTAAGTTTATCTAGGATTGCTACGATTCATCAATAAGCTCAGAGGAAGTATTTACACATTTTTATCATCTTCAAGCTTCAACTCCCATTGATATCAAATCTCTCAAAGTGCAAAGTGCTTAAAGCATATTAAGCTCTCGTTGCGTGTTTTTATTTTGTATTGTGATAGTATTGTAGTTTAACACAAGAGAGACTAACGTAATTGATCTATTGCTTGTGTTTGGACTTGTTTTGAAAAAATGGCTGCTGAATTCTGTTTACTTCCTCTACAATGCTTCTTGGGGCTTAGGTGGTGGTCTTCAGGGCCAAGCTCCAAGAAGGGGACTTGAAGGCAATTGCTGTGGTGATAAATGATATAGCAGGCCGACGAAAACTCAAAGCCCAACATAGATCATAACCGTTAATATTTGCAGCCCAAAAGAAACACTAAGCCCAATAGATCAGAAACACATTCAAATAACTGAAATGCCCTCGCAGTGGTTTTTTCAGATTAGGCTTTTTAGTTTCATAGAGTTCATTCGGTGTGAGAGGCCAAAACCCGCCGACTCCTTTGCTGCCGCCGTTCCACCGCCGGAAACATGGGTTAGAAAATGAAATATCGTTGAAGTAACCTTTTTAATCATTTTCAGTCTTAGAACTGAATTAAAGAATTGATGGGTGGATTTGATGTTCTGGACAGGTATTTCTCGGGATTCTATGCACAAGAGACGAGCCACTGGTGGCAAGAAGAAGGCTTGGAGGAAGAAGAGAAAGTATGTTAAATACCGACTTTTTTTGGTTGCAGTTTCATTGCATTTCGGTTCAGTCTAAATGTTTTTTTATTCTTGTTGTTCGATTACTGGGGAAGCATCTTTGTTTTTATTGAAGATCCCGCTCCTTCTTTTGGTGTTTTTCGGTTCATTTATTTCTTTCTATTTTTAGAAACATGCTTTAAGAACTTGTTGTTAAGCCTTAGAAGTTTAAGTATTCATGTCAGCTTAAGCAATGTTCGGTAATCTGTTTCATTTGTTTGATTGTCTGACATGAAGAATTTTTTTAGATGCCTTCACTGTAGCTCACTTGATGAGACTCTAGTTCGAATGTCATGATGATAAACTGAAATTTTGCTTATTTTGCATAATGACTAGCTGATTTTATGTATATAGGAGTTAAAAAATTGTTGATGGGATATTGGAATTTGGTAGGTCCATGCTTGGTTTACACCTGTTCTTGGATCATGTTCATTCGAAGAAAGACCAGCATGACTCACTCTGTTCTGGAAAATACGCCATTGTTGTTGGTTGTTACGAACAGTACTGTGTTTTTTATCGTGACTTTGCTGTCACCAGATATAGCTTTTTAAGGCTTTAGATCCTGGAACTGTTTTGGGTGCCGATGAAGTATCTCATCAAATTAGATCATTGGATCTTACTTGCGTAAGAATGAAGTTCTTTGGAATACTTACAAAAAAAAAAAAAAAAAAAAATTCTTAGGAACGTAGCTTTTCCATTTAATTTTTTTGGACAAAATGTCTCTAGTCTGGTACTAAATTGATGCTAATATCTAGACAAAAGAGTTTATATACAACATTAAAAGAAAAAACTTTGTGGTTGTTTTACCCTTTGAATGTTACCACTTGATATGCCAACTGGTTCAAACATTGTGATTATTTCCACTTTTACTGCTCTTTTTTATTTTCTTTTTGGAATGGCGGTAAATGATTTTTCATGTATTTGACTTGCATTTCTTTTCTAATGCAGGTATGAGCTTGGACGACAACCTGCAACACCAAGCTTTCAAGCAACAAGACAGTGGCGAAGAGTTCGTGTCAGAGGAGGCAATGTCAAGTGGAGGGCACTTAGATTGGACACTGGAAATTTCTCCTGGGAAGTGAGGCCGTAACTCGCAAAACCCGTATCCTAGACGTGGTCTATAATGCCTCTAACATGAGCTTGTGAGGACTCAATCTCTGGTGAAAAGTGCTATTATTCAGGTGGATTCTGCCCCATTTAAGCAATGGTATCTTCAGCACTATGGATTGATATTGGTAGGAAAAAAGAAGACAGCTGCCGCCAAAAAGGAGGGAAAGGAAGCTGAGGTAACTGTCGTATTGTAGTCTGACTGTCTTCAACCCTTACTTTATTACTGTTGTTCGCTATTGCTCAATGAATCTGCCTTTACTTATGTATGTAACTAAATTCATTCGGGTAGTTTGTAATTGAGTTTCTCTATTGGAATTTTGTTTCTTATAAGAAATGGGCCATTTTTTTGAGTTGGTTATAGTTCTTTCTTCAAAAGAAAAAGGTTCTAGTGAAGTATACGCTTCTGACTGAAGCAGATAACAGATTTATTTGAACACCCAGGAAATATTATTTCCACTTTTCGAGCATCTTTTTCTCTCATTAGTGCATGTCCCTAGTAGAAATCTATTGGAATTAGATTTTGCTAAAAAAAACCACTGTTTTTTACCATTAATGTTGCATTCTCATTTGACCAATTGTAGGATGCGTGGCATATTCACTAATTATCTGGGACTACAGCTATGTGCATGATGTTTAGGCTGTTGGATTAAGACTTGGTTAAAGGGAACCATAGTGTTAAACTAGTCCTTTTTCAATCTCGAGGCAAATTTTATTTGTAATATCTTTAGTCGTAATATCCTTTATGCAAAGTCTCTCTTGTTAATCATTCTTGGGGAAGTATTGGTCAATCTGTAGCATGCGCCTTGCAATAAAACAATCTTTCTCTTTCCCTTCCTCCTCTCTTAGAAATTCTCAAGTTCACAATTTATATTGAGGGGAGGCTGCTCTTCTGATATTTGTTAAGTCAGCCGTGCTACAATGCTTTAAAGTGTCCTTTTGGTCGTCTACCATTACTCTTTTCTAAAATGGGTTATCTAACAAACAGGAGGGTGAAGGCGCTACTGCTACAGAAGAGGCCAAGAAAAGCAACCATGTGCAGAGGAAGATCGAGAAGCGACAGAAGGATCGTAAGTTGGATGCTCACATTGAAGAACAGTTTGGCTCTGGCAGGTTGTTGGCTTGCATTTCATCCCGCCCGGGTCAGTGTGGCAGAGCTGATGGGTAAGTGTGAGCTGATACTGCAGAAATCAGTGGGCTTTCTCTCTCTCTTCTTTTAGGGTAGGGAGAGAGATTATCGGAGGTTCTATCTGATGTATTTTCTCACTCTTTTGAACTTTCCGAAACAGATACATCTTGGAAGGTAAGGAGCTGGAATTTTACATGAAGAAGATCCAAAGGAAGAAGGGCAAGAGTGCTGCTGCTTAGACACTCATCTGCTTTTCTGGAGTTGGATGAGTTGTTTTGAGTTTTAGTTTCTTTCTTTTCTGTCTGTAGCCAATGGAAATTGGTGCGAACTTGATAGAGGGCTTGAATTTTGCTTCTCTGAAGTAACTGTTTGTAGTACCTTGGAACTTTTGCCTTGAAATATGATATATTTATTTACTTCTCAAATGGTAGGAGTTATTTTATGTAATATCTGCAGTGTTTTATGCACTGTCTGAGTGGTTTGTATCCATCTTTCTTGTATTTGAGTTTGTTTTAGTACTTTTAATATATTACAAGCTTTCTGATCCTTTGAAGATATTCTTTACACAGGTTTTACGGTTATTACTCCGTGATGTTTTTGGGTTAATACTTTTGTCGAATAAATTTTGGAATCCGCAGCCATTCTTAGGAGCTACTTTATTCTTTAGACAGCTGGGAGGTCTGGGTTGATGGATGTCATCTGGATTCACTATTTGGCTGTAGTAATATTGACACAGGGAAAACTATAGGTCGTGCTTATTTTGTATGGCCTGGTTGTCTCTATCGTTTTAAGGGCTATGTGGTTGGGGATGTGAGATTCTTGGCGTCAATTCAGGAAGCCTATGTGGAGGTTATACTGAGGATGATGCCAAACTTCCTTATTTTCACACGTCTTACGTGTTTCTTATGTTTTCTTACTGTCTAGTTATTGACATTTTGGCTATTGAATGCTGAGCGATATACCCGTTCAACGTTAGGTTGACTTTGTATTTTTGTGTTTGGCCTTATATTGCATTATTTGTCATTCTAAAAGTGTCTATGCATGTACATAGGGGTTTTGCTGGAAACGAACTCTCTATCTTTTAGGATGGAGGTATTGTTTGCCTGTTTTTCATCTTCTCCAGATCCTAGCGATATCTTTTGTTGTTGGAATATACTGGTTATGTGTTAGCAATTTGTGTTGTTGAATGCTGAGCGATGGCTAAGATTAGATTTGAGAATCTCTGCTGCAAGTCAGTGTAATTACTTAAAAACAGTCTTAGTGCGAGTACAGAAAACATCATGCGACTCCTATGAGAGATTTGCTCGTTTGAGCAAGTTCCGGTGTTGTTGCAAGTTACCTAGCACAGCCAAGAGCTTAATCCAAGCAATCTAATTATTTAATCATTCTATTTCAAAAAACCATACACGGGTTTTTTCTTTTGTCGGTTTCAAAAATGTTGTTTGAGGCGTCAAAAAAAAAAAGAAAGAAACAATTTACTCAGATTAAAAAGCTAGTTAAATAACTAAATTTAGATAAAAGAGTAATCTTAGTCAACATCATTTTCCCAACTCGCTCAGTGATTTGATCACAGCTTCTCAAATTGGCTTATTGCAAACACTTCAGAAAAAAATTTTACGTATGAGCACGAAGATACCAAATTTTCCCATCACTCTGGATTGCTTTCTTTTTTCAATTGCAAGTATATGATTCCTCGAACTAACAATAGTTAGATTACCACAACAAAAGAAGCATTTGACTGTTTATGAAAACCAGAGTAAATATTTCTGGACAAGTTTGTCTGCTTCGTAGGAGACGAAGTTCACGAAAAATGCGGCGGCAGATTAAAATACTGAGACGCTCTTCTTGAAATCCATAATATGATCAAATTGCATAGAAGCAATGTTAATTGCCGTGAAGCTGTTTATCTCAAACAAAGTAATTATTTTTGCTCTTCAGACAGCTCAGGTTTGTGTGATCTGATGAAGAACTGCTTCTTGCAAGGAAAACCAAAACAAACCCTGTTAATCTATACCCGAAATCGCATTGTAGGGAGTGTTTCCCTGGGTGCAGTTCCATTAGCAGTTAAAGCTTGTGCTTCACTACGCATGTTTTCGTTTGGCCATGCTTTGCATGCTGAATGTGTTAAATCAGGGGTTGAGTTTGATGTGATAGTGGGAACTTCATTGGTGGATATGTACAGCAAATTTGGGGATGTCAGTAGCTCCCGGAAGATGTTTGATCTTATGCCTGAGAGAAATGTTAAAACTTGGAATGCGTTGACAGGAGGATATATGAGAAATGGTGATACAGAATCTGCTATGGTCTTGTTTAAGAAGATGAAGGTGAAGACATCGGTTTCTTGGAATCAAATGATTGACGGGCTTGCTAAAAGTGGAGATATGACGAAGGCTAAATTGTACTTTGATTGTATGCCACAAGAGTTGAGGAGTGTGGTGACATGGACTGTTATAGTTGAAGGTTATGCTTGTAACGGGGAGATGGAGGCAGCAAAGGAGATCTTTGAGATTATGCCAAAAAGGAACTTTTATGTTTGGTCCTCAATGATTTCTGGATACTTTAGGAATGGGGAGGTGGAAAAGGCAAAGGCTATTTTCGATAGTATGAGTTTGAGGAATTTGGTGAATTGGAATTCATTGATCTCAGGTTATGCACAAAGGGGGTTGTATAGAGAGGCATTCGATGCATTTAAGAGTATGCAACGTGAGGGGTTTAAAGCCGATGAGTTTACTTTTGTAAGCGCGTTATCCGCCTGTGCTCAGTTGGGTTTCTTGGGAGCTGGCAGGGTAATACATGAACAGATAATCCATAAAAGGATTCCGCTAAATCATTTTATTCTTAATGGGTTGCTTGACATGTATGCAAAATGTGGGGATTTAAGCAAAGCACGAGCGATATTTGAAACAATGTCTCGCAAAGGTACAGCTGCTTGGAATTCCATGATCTTGGGGTTTGCAGTTCACGGGCAATTTAGAGAGGCTATCGACTATTTTCACACAATGGAGAGCACGGGTGAGAAGGTTGATAGTATAACCTTTCTTGCTGTTCTTACTGCGTTGTGCACATGGTGGTTTTGTCGAGAAAGGCTTGGAAACTTTCTCCAAGATGGGAAGATACACAGTTACAGCCAGCATAAAGCATTATGGCTGTTTAATCGACATGTTAGGCCGTGCTGGAAGAATAGAAGAGGCGATTGATTTAATCAGAACTATGCCTGAAGAACCAAATGAGAAAATCTTGGGAGCACTACTTGGTGCTTGTCGAGTTCACTCGCGTACAGATATGGCAGAACGTTTATTGGGACAGATAGATAAAGTGAAAGATGGATGTGATTCCAGCATCACCAGACCCTATGTGCTTCTATCAACCATATATGCCGCTTGCTGAGAGATGGGAAAAAGCTGAAGGAATGAGAGTTGCCTTGTCAAATACAGGGTCCGAAAAGGAACCAGGAAATAGCGTCGTTATTCTATAAACAGCTGACAGTAGAGAGATATGTCATTCAAAAACCGTTCTCTCTGAGTATGTCACTGGAAATCTATCTACTTGTGTCCTTCATTTCCTTGTCATGTTTCTATAAAAGCTTTAAAATGTTGCGGAAACAGCGTGGTATGGTCCAACGCCATGGCGTAAAACTCAATAGTTATTGGTGTGAAAAATTATTCCATCTGAATATTTGCACTCCTCAAATTTGAGCCTACACCAAACTGGAAAGCTTGAATCCTATATAAATGTCTTAAATAGGTCTCATCCCAATCACAAGTGTGCATTGTCGAAAAATCATGATACTTGGTCTATGAGCAATACGTGAAAATCAGACAACCCTGAAGGATTTGGAAATTGTTTGAAGTATTTGTAGTGCCTTTTCCATTGCAACCCTGTAGTGATGGTCAGAGTGTCAGTGAAAACGAAAATTACTGCACAAAGCATCCGAATAGCAAGTGCTTTCTCCATCGTTGCCAGTTACACTGAACTAGTAGAGGTGATTCCCTGCTGCTGTGGCTGTGATCAAGACGTGTGGTGGCTCCAACTCGAATTGGTAATACTTTCTTCTTGAGTGTTCTGCCCCTTGAGAACTTAATACCTTACCTTCTATATTCGCATTTACTGATCACCTTCTCTGATGGTCCTATCTCTTCAATTTTCGCATCATCACTGATTTCTATTATTCATCGAAAAATCAGAGCACTAACTGCGTATTTAGGTGCAGGGAGAAGTAGCAGAAGAAGAAATACCTTCAGCAAATCTTCTGACAGGAGCAACAATCACAGAGAGGCGTCCTTCTTTTGGGCTAGCAAACCTCAAATCCATCTGTCCCTCTTAGATCTGCAATGGATACTGGAACCTGTATAATTCCCAATGTCACCATATGAGTACCTGTGATAAAGCACTCATCAAGAGGTAAGGTAAAGAAACATCCTAAATTGTTTTATGATTTTTAACATTTCAAATTGAAGCCTGAAATTGGCAATGCAAGCCATCGCCAAATAAAGGGTAATGATAACTTGCTATTGATGGACAGCAATTTATACGAAGTTCATCTGCTTATCCTTATGCTTCATGTGGATTTCAGAGATGGCAATAGATACATCGATAGAAGCCTTCTGATCAAGGAATCCAGCTTTTTACCTCATCCCAGTCTTGAGGAACAGAGAAGGTATATGGTATAATAGGGCTCCATCCAACGCCATGACCCCTTGACATCTGGTCTTTGGTATGTTCTCCAACCTACCTATGCATCAATACCTTAGTGAAGTTGAACATTTACGTTATACAACAAATCGTGAAAGCGCCTAGAAGTTTAGAAACTCATCCCCTTCTGAGATACTGCTTTGGGCTTAGGACCTATCTGAAAGAAGTACACACAACAATGATATCATAGCGTGAAGAAAAAGACTTGTCATTGTTCTTGTTTTCTGGAAACCTCTCTCAGCCAAAACGTGAACAAGAATAACTGTGAACGTGTACTTTTTTCCTAGTGAAGTAGAATCTGCTGCTTTAACCAGGTAATTCTTGTTTTCTTTTTTATTTCTCCTGCACCTAAGCAAAGGCATTTCCACCAATGCCACCATATATACATACAAATTTCATGGGCAGGTGGGTCCTTACCAAGTTTCCTATGCTCCATTTTCTTTTCAGAAGTATTGCCAGATCATGACCGAAAAATTACACCTTGCTGTATAGTCTACTGTATGAGGTATACGGAGATATCAAAACCGACCTGCATCATTTGGTTCAGAGGCCAGGCACTCTTCCAGCCAGAGAACCTTGCTTTATCACAGCCAAGCCTCCCTTAGGAAATCCAAATGCTGCTGATGAAGTCAAACACAAGGCAGAAGATATAGCTGATCTCCTATAAAATGTGAAACCCAATTTCTTCATTCACACTTGCTTTTTCCTCTGGAACTCCATCAGTTTTGCTGCTGACAAAACTTTACATGTTTCTGGATCGCTGCAGATATACTTGGGTGGAACATTCTGCTGGGAGCTAGTCCTAGAAAGACAGCAGCCTGTGTAAACAAGTGTATTCACTTCCTTCCTAAATTGTAGTGAGGAAAATGGATTGTAAATGTGGCAGTTTTATTCAGCCTTGTTAGTTTGAGTGTATGAAGAAATCAAGCTGAGGTAATAATGCTTTCAATAACAATATTCCTATTTGGTGGAGGGTGTGTCTTTTTGCTAATAACTTGGAGTAAAAGGTCATTCCTTAGCCCTGAGGGCCAACACTGCCTCAGATCCAATGAGTATTGTGGAGAATGCAAATCAGGAGCTCAGTGGACTCCTAGGTTGGGTGAGGACTTATGCAGTGACCCACATAAGATGTCTTCTACAAACCAGGTCGAAGGCCTAGCAGCATTGGAACACCCACACTGCCAGTATCCCTAAATTCAAACTCTTGACCTCTTAGAATATATCACGAATACCAATTGAGCTATGGCTTGGAGTCCGCTAATGACGGATTTGATTCTTGCGGCTGTGGTTTCGTGGTCACTAGTAGACATGAAAACAGATAAATAATTAATTATTTATTTATTATTATATCGTTTTGTTTTGTTCTGTTTTTCTTTTGAGGAAACTTCCCGTTAAACTTGAGTGGTAAACGGCATCAGACCTTCTACTAATATATAACCGAACACGTTATTAATTAATAGTATGTTATGCTGTTATGTACACGAGTACACGACTCATGTAAATGAAGTGCAGACACAACAATGATTTTATGAACTGAGTTAAATGTTGAAGGGTCAGTTTTGTTCAAAGAAAAGGAAACAAGATAATAGCAGCGGTCAGTAATATAAAAGATTAAACATAAAGTGTTAGAATATTTTTTTCATCCCGATTTAGACCATACTATAATGGTGAATTCTAATTTTTCATTATAATTATTTTTGGATCTAAAAGATGTAAATTATGTGATTCCGTAAAGACAATCCATTAAATTATCAATA
>AP025101.1:152736-164487 GCA_036186865.1 Eustoma russellianum | reverse complement strand
TAAAGACAGCGTCTTTATGTGGCACGCCAACAAGGACAGCAACTCCCCAACCCTGAAATTATGTTTTTGTAGTTCATAGTCGGATACATCAGTACATTTTGAGGTACGATTTCTAAATGACAATACACTTAAGCTTAGATTTGCAAACAAGCCAAGATGTTTGTGTGCTTATTCGATAATTACGCAATTTGAAGTCTCTGATTCTGTAAAATAAGCTTCAGCCCAGTTACAGGATCTTTAGTTCTTTTCAAATGGTGAGGTTCTTGAAGCAAGTATTACTAGTAGAGAAACTTGGCATGAAAGGAACCTAAAAACATACATCGTGGACACATTCAAAGGCCGAGATCATGGCATTGATGTTTCCAGTGCACTCAACACTTCTGTCCACTCCTCCATTAGTCATCTCAGCAATCACCTAGACAGTCATTGCAAGACATAGAACATTTTACCAAGGAAGCACTCAGAAGATGTCATTCTAACGGAAAATAAAAGTAAATGTAGTTCACAGACCTCTTGAACTGGTTTTTCATAGTCTTTGGGATTCACAAATTCGTTCACACCAAATTTCTTTGCTGCGGATAGGAAAGAATAATCACCACTTGTTTATCTTATAAGAGCATGAAAAATGACATTAACAGAGTGCCATTACACATGAAGCAAAAGGCATATATTGGATTACCTTCTTCAAATCTAGCAGGATTTAGATCAACACCAATTATCCTTGAAGCACCAGCAATTCTGGCTCCTTCTGCAGCCTGTTTAGCATTTCAAGCACCATTTGAACAAATAGAATGAAAAAATTGGCAAGCATCAAAAACCTGCAGCTATTTATGTTTATATAGCACTTACAGCAAGACCAACAGCCCCCAAGTCCGAAAACAGCAACCGATGAGCCCTTTCTTGGTTTGGCAACATTCAATGTAGCGCCAAGGCCTAAAGTACCAGGCAGATGGATGTTTATAACACCATAATTTTATAAAAATTCATAAATGAACCAAAATTTTTAGCAAAGAATTGACATACCAGTGGAGATTCCACAACTGAGGACAGAAACTATGTCAAGAGGGGCAAGGGGATTGATCTTGGCAACGCAGCCAACATGACAAACAGTGTATTCACTGAATGTGGAAGTCCCAACAAAATGATAAATAGGTTTGCCATTTTTGGAGAATCTTGATTTCCCATCACTAAGCATAACTCCTCTGTCTGTGTTGATCCTAAGGAGATCACACATGTTGCTTTCATCTGATAGACAATGTGCACATTCTTTACATTCCCCAGTGAAGACTGGGAGCACATGGTCACCCTGGCTCCAATTCTGTCACCCCTTCTCCTACACTCTCCACAATCCTAATATTCCACAAAGATTTTGATCTTTCAGTTCTCTTGATCAATATGCAAATTCATTCTACGTAGAACATAAGTAAATGCGGGATTCCACTTACCCTGCAGCCTCATGACCAAGAATTCTGGGGAATACAGAGTCTTGACTCTAAAAGATTCAAGAAAACCAAAGAAAAAAGGCAGTCTTTAGTATAACTGATCACAGGTATTTAAAGCAATCAAAAAGGCAGCGTTCAATCAAAAAGTTTGAATCTTGTTAAGTTCTGACCTTTGCTTCCCAGAAGTATAAATCGGTTATGACAAAGGGATGTGAACAGAATCTTCAGCCGGACCTCCATTTTTCTGGGGTGGGGCCACCTCAACCTCCTCAATAACTAGTGGCTTCCCTGGTTCCCATGCCACAGCAGCTGCAACATGAAAACCAAGAAACAGAGAACCTCTAAGGAAAACTTAAAAAAGTTTAAATTTTTCGATGAACCCTTCGATTTATACAGAAAATCAGATAAAGGGAAGCTGTGGGAAATGGAAATAGATGCAAGTACCTTTGCAACGAATAACTTGGCCTGCAGTGCTTGACATCCTGTACTCTTGTGCTTAAGCTTGAGGATGAAATTAGAAAGTAATGAATATGGAGAACTTTTGGTAACTGTGGTGATGAAATGAAAAGTTGTTTGTTGTCAATATCGGGTTCAGTGGAGGTATTTATCATGGAATGGAGGAGCACTGCATGTAAGACACTAGCGGTATTCCATTTCCGAATTGCGACGGTTCCCGGTTTCTACTTCTACAGTTTTCAAGGCGTTGACTCCTCCAAAAAAAATGAAAAATGAAAACAAAAGGAGTGTATGTAGAGGGGATTGGATTGCCGGGTTAGATCCCCTCACCCCAAATCTCACACCCCATGCATCACCGTGCGACACATGGCAGCAGATGTAGGTGGTGATGTTAGATGCGGGTCACCCTTATCTAGCCTCATCACCCACCCCTGCTACCACGTGTCACGCGGTGACGCGTAGGGCGAGGGGAAAGTGGGTGAGGTGATCTCATCTCTGGATCATCTCACTCAAATCTCTCACCGCCCTCCCCACCGCTCGTCACATATCTTCCATCCACCCACATACACACCTTGTTGGTCACTAGCCTCACCAATCCCTACTGTCACGTGACGAACGGTGGCGAGGAGGTGAAAGATTTGAGGTGAGGTGATCACAACCCGTACGGAGGTATAGCATCAAAGCGTTCAATTTTTCTATTTCCCATACATCTTCTTCACCATCATCATCATCCGTACCCAGTATATCCCAACGACAGCAAAAGTTATCGTTAGGATCTGGAGAGGGTAAGTGGTAGGCAGACAATACCTCTATCCCAAGGAATAGAGAGTCTGCTTCCAGTGAGACCCCCGGCTCCATATATACCTGCATAAATGACATAATAATAGAGATATGATGTGCTAGTGTGTTAGTGAGGGGAATTTAGAAATACAAAGAAGAGGCTTTTCGATATTAAAATACACATCACGTGTATATGTACATGTAATGCAAAACGACGGTAAAACATAAGCAACCAAGTGCAAAGTCAACCTAAAGCGTAGATAGTGTCTACGCCTATCTATGTCCATAAATATACTATAGGGTCTCTACATATGACTTATATCTCGTTAACCTTAATCTTGTGTCTCCATGAACTCCTATCCTGAATCATGTTCTCAGAGAGGTGCAAATCTAGTAGGTCGCGCCTAATCTGCTCATCCCAAGTCAGTTTGAGCCTGCCTTTACTCCTATTCCCCTCTACAATGAGGCTTTCAATTGATCTAACCGACGCCGTTGTCTGTCTCCGCTTGACATGCCCAAACCATCTCATTCTTCCCTCCCAAATTCTTATCTGATATACTAGTCACCGCCTAACCGTTCTCGAAACACCTTGTTTCTGATCCGGTCTAGCCTTGTATGCCCACACATCCACCTCAACATCTTCATCTCTACCACTTCCATCTTCTGCAATTGTGACCTCTTGATGGCCCAGCAGTCTGTCCCATATAGCATTGTCGGTCGCACTGCCATCCTATAAAATTTCTCTTTTAATTTAGTTGGAAAATTCTTGTCACACAGCACCCCTGAGGCCGTCCTCCATCTCCACCAGCATGCTTGAACTCGATGTGCTATATCATTATCTATGTCGCCATTCTGCTGCACAAATGATACTAGGTACTTAAACTTACTTACCTGTGATACCACTTGACCATCGATGGTGAGCTGGCTATCCTCACTTTCTGCTACACCGCTGTGAAGTCGCAATGCAGATACTCGGTCTTAGAATGGGCTAATCTTTAAGCCTTTCTCTCTAAAAACACCTCTCCACTGCTCGATCTCTTATTCAGGGTATGTCTTACTTTCTGCGACTAATGCGATATCGTCAACAAAAAGCATACAACCACGGAACTGCCTCCTGTATCAGCTTTGACAACTCATCAAGGACAACTGCAAAAAAAAAGGGCTCAGTGCAGACCCTTGATGGAGGCCTACCTCTACCGGAAAGAAGTCTGTATTCCCCACAGACGTATGAACGGTTGTTTTCGTTCTAGCATACATATCTCTAATTATGTCTATATATTTCTCATAGGGATCCCTCTTGCATCTAGACTATCCCAGATCAGGCTACGTGGCACACTATCATACATTTTTTCAAGATCGATAAAAGCCATATGTAAATCGCGCTTCTTCTCCCTATACTTCTCCATTAATCTTCTGAGAATGTGTATTGATTCCGTAGTTGACTTTCCTGTCATAAAACCAAATTGGTTCACCGTAACCTGAGTTTCTCTCCCAATTCTAGTGTCAATTACTCTCTCCCATAACTTCATCGTATGGCTTAGCAACTTAATCCCTCTATATTTTCCACAACATTGTGCGTCTCCTTTGTTCTTATATAGAGGGACCACGACACTCTTTCTCCAATCATCTGGCATCTTTCTGCTTTGTAAATACGGTTGAACAGAGTAGTTAGCCATTGAACTTCTTTCTCCCAAATACTTCACGCCTCAATGGGTATGTTATCTAGGTCGACCGTTTTAACTCTTTCCATCTTCTTCAGTACTCTCATCACCTCTCTTTGTGTGACGTTCTGATAGTCGGAATCTCAGTAACCATAACTAGAATCCAGTAACCATATATTAAATTCCAGATAACAGATTAAACAAAACCTTACGTGTTTGCAATCGATATCTCACTTTTATTTTGAAAAGAAATTTGTGGTCAAATTATTTGGTAATCATATACCAGGATCCATATTTTCCGGTGATAGAATGTATATTTTCAAAGCATATATTTAAGGATGTAAAGAAACCAATAGGCGACAAACCCAAGACCGTTCCTAGTTTTGGTTCACGGGATTGCAAATTTTTGTCATTTGGTTTCGTTGACCTGTAACCTGTGGTTTCCTTACGGGCCTACCTTTTTCTTTTTCTTTTTCCTTTTTTTCTTTCTCTTTTTCTGAGTGATGAATTTTGTATTCTTAAAGTTATGAAAATATGCTTTACAAAAGAAAAGTACGAAAATATGGGTTGAAACACATACGAATTTTTATCAATGCAAGATTTGATCATGATTACGTAGCTAATATTTATATTAATAAATTATTATTAAAATAACGATATGTGTCATTATAACTTTTTTCAATTTACATTTGATTGGCAGACAACATTTAAGAATACATGCTCTGAAAACCTAAAATTTTATCCCTGAATTAAATAGAAGATAAGATACTGCTGAGATGGTTTTAATCGTATAAACCAGTTTTCTTAAGATTATCAAATAATGTATATATTGCCTTGTCTTTGGACACATGCATATATATGTGTGTGTCATCTAAGGCGAAGAAAGAATTAGCTGAGCATTATAGAGTCTCCCCACATTTTATTATGAAGTTACCCTTGAAAAAATATTTGCAGAAACTTGACGATCTTTTATATATGAAGTTCTAAGCACGACGATACTTTTGTAATTTGATGTTTTCATTCTTGAAAAAAGCATCATACTTATCATATCAGCAGCATTTGAAGTCAACGGTTCGATTCAAAAAATAAAAACCGATCCTATGTAGATTCGACAAAACCAGCATCGGATATATAAAAGACAACCATCATGTTGGATGAAATGCTTAACCTTAAAATTAAAAATAAAAATAAAAGAACATGAAACAAAGTCAAATGATGAGTTAGTAATCTTATAAGACCGTCTTTGTATAGGTTTGAGAAAGACCAATCTTATGCAAATACGAGGAGACCAACTGTAGAGATTTTAGAGATCAATGTTTGATATTTCATTGATAATCATTTTGTCCTGCTACCCTATTTTATACTACATATTGTACTCTTTTAAAAGAAATAACAATACTCTAATTAACACCTAATCAATCCGAATTAATTCAGCCTAACCAATCAAATCAATTTAGACTAACTAAGGTAAGTATTTACAAATGGTGAAAGAATATTCTAAAACTATTCTTCAACACTCACCCTCAAGTTGAACAGTAGAATCCCTAATGTTAACTTGCGTAGGACATTGGCGAAGATTCGCCCATTGACAGTTTTGGTGAGTACATCTGCAGTTGGTCCTCCGAGCGAACAACGGTAGAGTCACGATGCCATTGTCGAGTTTCTTTAATGAAGTGGCGGTCAACCTCGACGTGCTTAGTTCTGTCATGCTGAACAGGGTTTCTTGGAATGATGATCGAGGCTTTGTTATCACACTTTAGACTCGTTGGACCTTCGACTAAGAGACCAAGTTCCATCATAAGTTTTTGCAACCATAAGACCTCAGTGATAACTTTAACAATTCCTCTGAATTCTGCCTCAGCACTCAAAGAGCAACAACTTATTGTTTCTTACTATGCCAAGTTACTAAGTTACCTCCAACCAATGTAAGGTACCCAGAAGTGGAGCGTCTATCCAACATGTTACCCGCCAGTCTGCATCAGTATATGCTTCTATATTTAAGTGCCCATGATTTTGAAACAGGATACCTCGCCCAGGCGTGCCTTGAGATATCTCAGAATTCTAAACACTGCTTCAAGGTGTTGCTTCTGTGGATTATGCATGAACTGGCTTACGACTCCAACATCATAGGCAATGTATGGTCGGGTATGAGAGAGATAAATCAGTTTCCTAACTAGCCTCTGATACTGTTCTCGTTCCACCAATGGTGCTCCCTGGACCACTTCCAGCTTCTGGTTCTGAACCATTGGCGTGTCTACCGGTTTCCCATTCAACAAGCCCACCTCAGTCAATAGGTCCAGGATATACTTCCGCTAAGATATGTAAATGCCTATTGACGACCTTACTACTTCTATGCCCAAGAAATACTTTAGCCCCCCGAGGTCCTCCATCTCGATCTGAGTGAATAAGTGATTCCTGAGATGGAAAATTTCGTTTAGTATTTCCTGTAATAATCATATCATCAACATAAATGATAAGACACATAATATGACTTTCCTGTTTTTTAAAGAAGAGGGCGTGATCAGCATTGCTTTATTTATATCCATCCTTTTTCATAACAGTAGTGAATCGTCCAAACCAGGCTCGGGGTGACTGCTTGATCCATATATGCTTTCTTAAGCGTACTTGATTTGGTTCAAACTCGTAGAAAAACCGGGTGGAGGTCTATGTACACTTCCTCCTTCAGTTCTCCATGTAGGAATGCATTTTTTACATCAAACTAGTGTAAGGGCCAATTTTTATTTGCAGCAATGGAAAACAGTACCCGTATGGTGTCAATCCTGGCTACAGGAGAAAAGGTCTATGAATAGTCAATGCCGTATGTCTGTGTGTACCCTTTCGCAACAAGTTTTACTTTGTGCCTTTCAATACTTCCATCCGCTTTGTACTTGATAGTGAACACCCGTCTGCATCCCATAGTTTTCTTTCCACTGGGTAGCTGGCATTTTTCCTATGTCTAATTCTTCTTGAGTGCGCTTATTTCTTTGTCCAGGCTTCCTTCCACTGTGGTAATTGATATGCTTCACCTACGTTACGAGGAATTTTCTCGGAGCATAATGTCACAAAGAAGCTTTGTGCGGGTTTCTACGTCATATTTCCTGGGTTCCTTGACCGGTTACCTGGATGCTTGTGCCACCTTGGTAGGAGAGTACCATTCATGTGGTATCCCTCTAGTTTTCATTGCGGCAGTACTCGTCCCTGGTTCCCTGAATGTGATAGTCCACGTTCCTGGTTCTCTGAAGAAAAGTGTTCTAGTTCTCTAAAGAGGAGTTAGTATAGTCCATATATGTATCTAGGGAGATAGGAACAATGGCAGGATGGTATGTTGAATGTTTATCAGATTCAGAATTATTAGCATGTATACTACCGTTTACTGTGTTGCGGAACATTCAGATGTGGAGCATCGTTGGTTGGCACTGTAGTGGTATCTTCTTTATCATAGACGGCTACTGTGCGGTCGGCGTCATCTACTTAACGTGTTGGTTCAGCGGCCAACCAGTGTGGCCCAGAAAACCAATCGAGAGTATCGTCATTCTCTATCTCCCCCTGAGACTGAGATTGGTGGCAAAAAATGGTTCTGTTTCAAGAAAGGTGCAGTTTATAGTGATATGAATCCGGCGAGTGCGAGGGTTGTAACATCGGTATCCTTTCTGGGTAGAAAAATAACCAACGAAGGCACATTTCTCGGCAAATGGGTCGAATTTGTCACGGTGAGTCTTAGGGACATAGACAAACACAGTACAACCAAATACTTAGGGAGGTAAGGTCAGGATAGATGGGATGTCTGTTTGAGTGGATACCATTTGGAGAGGGGTTTGATGGTGTAATATAGATGTAGGAAGGCAATTATTGAGATAATTAACAGTAGCCACGACCTCCGGCCAGAAACCCCAAGGAACATTAGTATCAAGCATCATGGCTCGTATCATTTGTAGAAGAGTTTGGTTCTTTCGTTCAGCAACTCCATTTTGTTCAGGAGTTCCAGGACAAGATGTTTGGTGGAGTATGCCATTATTAGTGAGAAATTGTTTTAGTGCCCCTTCAAGATATTCCCCACCATTGTCGGATCGAAGAATCTATATGGATTTATTGAATTGTGTTTTGATCATATTATGGAATTCCACAAACTTTGTAGTGACATCAGACTTGTGTTTAAGAATATACAACCACGTCATTCGGGAAAATCATCGACAAAAATAACAAAATATCGATAGCCATGAGGAGTAGGATGTGGGATAGGGCTCCAAACATCGGAATGTACTAATGAAAATATTCTGTCAACATGAGTATTATTAGTATGATATGTAGCTCGGGGCTGCTTGGCCTGGAGGCACGTGTCACATGTCAAATTATGCAAAATTAAAAAGTTCTGGTAAAAGAAATTTAAGATAGTTAAACGACGAATGTCTTAACCGGCGATGCCAGAGCCACAATTGTCGAGTAACTGATCCGGTGGCAAGATTAGACCGGTCCTGTCGCTCTACAGCATCTACATAATAGAGTCAATCACTCTCAGTACCACGTCCAATTATGGTCCCCGTATGAATGTCTTGCAATAGGCAAAATGAAGGATACATGAGAACAACACAATTCAATTCTTTGGTAATTTGACTAACTGATAATAACTTGGTAGAGAGAGGGAACAAAAGACAATTTGAATGTTTTTTCCAGAGAACTCATGACCTAGACTAACCATTTTAGAGAAGTAAGGGATGAAACTGGAGTTTCTAAAAAATTCAGGGCCCTGGGAGCAATTTTTCCATATGAAAAGGGATGGGGCTAGGGTTTTTTCGCAGCTCTCTTTTACCTCCTGCCGCCATTAGGCTTTGTGCTCCTGCCTCCTTTCACGGTTGCTCTGAGCTGCCTTCCTGTGTTGGTTGCTCCGTCTGGGTATTGCTGTCGTCCTCCACGAGGGAACTAAAGGTAGCTACCCCTGTTCCTCCAAATCCAGTGGTGGTTTTCTTTCTCTCCCACCACTCTGGATAACCAACCAATTGGAAACATTTCTCCTTCGTGTGGCCTCTCTTTTTACAGTGACTGCACAATAGCTGGCTTTTATCATTTCCTTCCCGTGATGAGCCAGTTGAACGGGAAAGAGAGGCTGCTAGTCCTCCTCTGCCACGTCCTCTTCCTGTTGTCAGAGCCTTGCCTGTAAGTCCCTGGCCGATACCCAATGATGAAGCTTCTTCTGAGGGTTGATGTCCTCTGAGGACATTATTCCGGGCCTCTGCCCTTCGAATTTCTGAAAAGTTGCCTCTAAAGAAGGCAACGGGTCCCTTTTCACGATCTCTTTCTTTTCTGGCTCAAACTGGTCTCCTATGGCCATAAGGAATTGATACAGTCTTGATTCCTGAACTTTTTGTCCGTACAGTCTGATGTCCTCTGGACATCGCATGAGGTTTGGGTCCTTAATGTCAATGGAGACCCAAACATCTTGTAGCTTGTTCAAGCACTCTTCCACACTGTCAGTCCTTTGCCGGACTGTACTGGCTCATTTATGAAGGTCAAAGATTTGTAGGCCATCACCACCCATTCCGTAAGTAAGGGCTAGGCCATCCCACAAGGCCTTAGCCTTTGGGTATCTGGTAATGTTGTTAATCATCATTGGCTCTATGTTTTGCAAGATCCAGATGAACACTTTGTTATCATCTTGTTCTCATCGGTTATATTGGGAGTCATTGGTTGTGGAGGCTGAGGGTTGCCCGTCAGATGTGATATTTTCCCTTGGACAAGAATGGCCCTGTATATGAAAGTAGACCACAGTGAGTAGTTCCATTGTTTAATTTGACTGAGATGTGTAACGTTTCAGGTGCAGGTGCAGAATATTACTGGTTGGGTTGGTGAAGGGTGAAGGCTGTCCCAGAGAATTTGGCTATCTGTAGTGCCCACTCTCCAGGGGTCTGGTTGGTGGGCGATGGTTCTTATGTATGGGTTGAAGCTTCAGCTTTTCCGGTATCTGACATTTTCTGATGGATTTTGCAAGATTCAAATCAAACAAGTTTGCTGATATAGCTTTACAGCGTTATGGCTGTGAAGGCTGATCGAAAAAGGACAATGGTGCCGTATGGCTGAAACAGGTTTTGGTCGTCTGGCTGCGAAAGGTAAATGGCGATGATGAGATTTTTTGTGAGCCTAATTCTTCAGAAATCTCAGCACTTTTGTGTTCAGGCAGAAAAATCCTGTTCTGATACCATATAGAGATTTTGGAGATCAATGTTTGATATTTCATAGATAATCATTCAGTGTACAAGGCTATCCTATTTTATACTACGTGTTGTACTCTTTTACAAGGAAATAACAATACTCTAATTAACACCTAATCAATCCGAATTAATTCAGCCTAATCAATCAAATCAATTTAGACTAACTAAGGTAAGTTTATAAATGGTAAAAGAATATTCTAAAACTTATCTTCAACACCAATCTCAGGTTAGATGACACTGTTAATCCACCACCAATGAATGAACAAGCAAATGAAAAGTGTATTGAAGTGTCTAGAGAGAGTATTAAAGATAATGGAAGGAAATATAAATCAAAAGTTGATTAAGGTGAAGAGTGTCGTGTGCATTGGATATAGGGTCTAGAGAAATCGAATGGTTGTATTGACATTGTAAGCACATACACGTGTTATTTTGGGGTTGAATATTACGATAAATGACTCAAATTTCTTATTGAGCATGTTAAATCTTCACTTATAACATTTTTAGTACATGACTTATCTTATTTCAATTTGATACCTTTCGATTTTTAGTACAACGGAAGTGGGTTACCCATAGGGAGGAACAGGAAACAATCAAACATTATTAGTTTTTATTCTTCTTGAATGACAAATACCCATAATGTCACTAGAAAGCAGATGAAGAATACCAGCGGAAGGGCATGCATATCTCAACAGTGCAAGGAATGATTGAAGATGCCAACTTATGTAATTGCGTGGAAATTGTGTCATGGAAGCAGCCAATATGCGTCGGCCTGGAAGTTTTTCTTTCTTTAATGTGGACCAAACTCGAGGGTATCCACTAGCCGACACTCGATCAGTAGATGGAAAATAGATAAAAAAGTGTTTTTAGCGTATTAGTTTTTTGGGTTTACGTAAGATCTGAGAGAAAAATCTATGTTTACGTAACTTGTAGAAAGATAGATTCGATTAACAATCTGATGTATGCAAGTTTACTCTATGTTTTGTTAAACAAAGACATAAATTGCAAGATGTTTATGCTATGGCACAACAAATCTAAACTGGACATATATTATGGATAACATTTCTTTTATATTATTTTATCTTTACAGCTGTCAATAAATGAAAAGGGGGGGGAATATATGAAGGTTACACGTAGCTCGAGAATAGGAAGGGGCCTTGCAGGACATCAACGTATGGGACAAAATGCTAGAAGACTTGATGTCATGTCTCA
>AP025101.1:102002-128834 GCA_036186865.1 Eustoma russellianum | reverse complement strand
TTTGCAGTCTTAACCAGGGCCAAAGATTAGAACGAGGGAGTGGCAAATTTTCTTTGTAAATTACGGTTTTAGAGTTTTGGTATAAGTCTTCAAATGTTTCTACTTTTCCGCCTGTAATTTATTAATCCTGTTTGTGTCCCTAGTGCCAATTTATGACTTCATCTGTCTTTGTGAATGGAAGACATTGACATGGAAACTTATAAGGAATCTCAAGTCTTGCATGCAAATCTTGTAGAAGAAAGACGTGTTTTTGCACAAGAAAAAACTACATCTATCTCATGTTTCTCTTTTTAGCATGTGTTAGTCCTATAATTTTGCTTGTATAGTAGCACCATGCCTGCTTGAAGGGATTCAACACAGATATATTGGTTAATAACAAAAAGGTTTGAAGAGCTCGTAACCACTTCTTGTAGACTGCTCTTGGTAAGTGAGAATGCACCTTTTGTCGGGGGAGGTCTGCTCATGTTTTGCTACAATCTCTCATGTGTTAGATGGATTGGCTGTTTGTAGGTATTCGGAAGACTATTCTCATGTTCTTTAGAGCTGGATTTGAGAATAATTAAATACCAGTGCTAAAGGAGAAATTCAACATGAAAGAGATAAGACTGGAGATGTGTCTACTGATACTGAGCCCATAGTTAATGTCGGTTGATACGAGATTTATGATCTATCATAGGATACTGACAAATTCACTGCGTATAAAGTTTAATCTTTTAATGTTAAATTGTCAAATCATTTCGAGGTGGTCTTCAAATATTGACTTTTAACCGTCTGTAGCTTTCATCAGTCCTGATTTTGTACTGTTAAGATGGTGATGCACTGTGGGCATACTTTTGCACTGAGAATGGGCAGGGCAGTTTCTTCAAATCCTTGTTTAAGTGAAATATATTACATCTTTGACTATAGACATGGGTTACATGTTAGTCATAGTTACTTGTAAGAGCATTTACCCAAAAAAAAAAAGAAAAAACTTGTAAGAGTAACAATGTTTATTATTTTGTTTTTGTGTAGGTGGTGCAAGACAATGAATGAGATGCATGTTAAATGTGGGAGAGGGAGACCAAAGAAGACATAGATAGAGACGATAAGGAAGGATATGACTTATATGACAAATGAGGAGCATATAGTTAGTGATAAAGCACAATGGAGAATACACTTGATTCATTTAGCCGATATCATGTGGAGTGCATAAGATTTAATTGAGAATTTTAGGTATTTAGGCCGGAATCATAGTTAAGATGACGTAATATTTTTGAAAGAGGCTGTTTAAAGACGCATATTATGCATTAGGTGCTAGAAGACAAAAAAAAAGAGGGTTGTATTTAGGCTGTTACTAAAAAAAGGTAGTAGTAATAATAAATAAACCGTACGATCTATATAGCTGATCCCACAGTGGGAAAAAGAATTGAGTGTTGTTACTTACGCTTGTGTATGTTCAAATAATTGGGTATTGCTGCTGTGGTGCATCTCTATGTTAGCCAATCCACATAGTGAGAAAAAGAGTTGAGTGTTGTTACTTATGCTTGTCAACGTTCAAATAGATGGGTATTGCTGCTGTGGTGCATCTCTATGTCTTTCCTGCTGTGCCTTACAAGCGTGGAGAAAGGTGTGTACGTAATGTTGCAGTCATGTCAGACTATGCATCTTTAGGAACTCCACCTGATCCAGAAGAAGTTCAAGACTCTGAAAGAACTACAAGAATGCGCACCGCTCGTCAAGATGAGCGGGAAAAGCGATTGAAATTTCACCAGAGCGTCCGAGATGTGGTTGTAGGAAGTGGCGAAATTGTAAGTTGAATTCTCCCTATACTTGAAATTGTAAGTTCAGTTTCTTTCTGGTCTTGACCTATTGCTGCATGGTTCTTAGATCGTTGATGACATGAAGTACACAGTCTCCCATGTCGTTGAACCGGTCGAAAGAGGTATAGCCAGGATAAATAGAACTTTCCATCAGATATCTGAAAATGTGAAACGGCACGAGGGAAGGAAGAAGAGCTCAAAGGATGACAGTTCTCTTGTTCCCCTGAACTCTTGGAACAAAGAATTT
Source organism: Eustoma russellianum (assembly GCA_036186865.1). Taxonomy (NCBI): domain Eukaryota; kingdom Viridiplantae; phylum Streptophyta; class Magnoliopsida; order Gentianales; family Gentianaceae; genus Eustoma; species Eustoma russellianum. The sequence continues at coordinate 126,788 of AP025101.1, read as the reverse complement.
TCTGATGTTCATCAAGATTTAACCGAAGGAAGCCATAGCGACAGCGGATTGGCCAATGGGAAACGATCGCATCGGCAATTAAAGGGCACATCTTCAAGATTCAAGCATAGGTAGCAGCACTAAAACTACTAACGTTAGCTCAAATTGCTACAATTGTTAGATATTATGCTTTGGTTGCTGACTGTAGTGCTGTAGGAGTTGTCATTGTCGTATACATCAGAAAAAGACAATGTAAATAGTGCCGTGAGGCCAAAAGATCAGCTTGTTTTGGATGCTGACCAGTGAAATTTTGAAGAGGCGAAAGGATCTTAGAGGCTCTGGTTTGTAAGGAACATGAGAGGGTCATAGAGGCAATATTAAGGGAGAAATCATGTAGTTACTGCTAATTTTATTGCGATATTGGAAGGGCCATATATTCTGTCAAAAATTCAGTGTGATTTCCACTAATGAACACTACCAGACCAATGGAATTAAGATATACTATTCTTTTACTTTAGAATATAATAAAGAATATAATAAAATAAAGTAAAATGACTCGCTAAATTTGCTGTGCTTTTTCTATTGTGAAGTAGCAGTTGATCGACACAGTTTGACGCAAGGAGTCATAAGTAAACATATGTGTGTTTTTAACACATGAGTATGGTTGTTTATATTCAGTCACCCATATCCCACCATAGATGGAAGTTTCTAAGGCGATGGAGTAATGTTGAACACTATCATGCCAATGTGTTTTATGTAATGTGTGTACCGTAGTTCATCATCATTTACATGTTCCTGCTTAACTGTTTAATTATCAGTAGAAGGTTTGTTTGGTTGGAAAATCCTTTTGGGTTTTCAGTATTAGTTGTAGGCTTGTAGTGTGTGTTGCAGTGAAAAAGGAAGAACGAAAACTGTGCCCCGTGCTGCACAAATTTGCAGGAGGTTCTGGTTGCTCAGGGAGAATAAGGTTAGATAAACAAACCCAAATTTGGACATTATTGATTAGATAATTATCTTCTATCCCTTCATTCTGTCCTTTTGGTTTTGATTTGTCTAAAAGATAGTGTCAATTTTCTAAAAATCAGTTAATATTATCTTTTCGATTAATACATTCTATTAGTACTTATATTATTTTTTTTATTTTACTTCAAGTAACCAACTAAGACTACAAATATAATTGATACAGTAGTACATAAAGTTTGGCTTTTATAAATCATGTTTAAGTGGAACTAGACAATATTTTGGTATGGTGGGAGTATATGTCTTTCGCTTATAAGATTTTTAGGCCGGTGAGTAATTGATTGTTAAACATCATAAAATATTGAAAATGGTATGTGCGATTCTGTTGTGGAAAACTTGTAACATGATAAACCCCGGGATTTCTATCATACTCCTGATTTATTTTAATTTTTTTTAAAAGAAAATACACCTTCAAATTTGAAAAATTACTTCAAAAAAATTGAAAAATTACTTTCTCCAAAAAAGAAAAAAAAAGAAAAAGGAATATAGCAGGGGTCGTTATGGTCAGTTTTTTCCTTTTGCATGTTAAACATGAAAACTTCTAAAGGTATGTGGGAGTACATAAAAACCTCAGAGTAGAGCTGGTGAATTGTTTCCCAAGGAGGTTCTCGAATATTTTTCAAACTTTTGAAAAGATATATTCGGTATGATTGTTTCCATTTATGTAGGTATATATAGAATCGGTGGTCTCATTTTAAGCAAATTTTTTATCATTTGTGATGAAGGTATTGTTTGCCTGCTTCTCACCTTCCTCATACTCTAACCATATTTTTTGATGTCGTTGGGATATATTGGATATGATTGTGGTTGTGGTGAATACATCATTCCAAGGGGGGAGCTTGAAGGAGTCGTTTTTGAAACTATAAACAGAGATAAAAATAAAAGGAAAAAAGGACATTTCAATCTCTACACACTACAGTATTATTTCCTCCACAATACAAACAAAAAGAGAAAAAAAAAGAGAACTAAAATAAGCAAGCAACATAAGGTAATGTAAAACTCAAAAGGGGCAAATTAGTCAATTAACAGAAAGAAAAAGAAATAGGGCTTCCAAAGAGCCGCCTTCTTTTAGCTTTAAATACCATCAGCTTGAGAAACAATGCTGCTGTCTTCTTCAGTTTTTCTTCTTCCTTACTGGGAGTCTATCTTTTGGTGCTCTCTCTCTCTCGCTCCTTATGTGATGATATATGCGTTTCCCTTGTTTGATCTTTTCTTTAATTTATCACTGCCTTTTTTATGAATATGGGTTGAAATTGTAGTGGGGATAGAAAGGAAGAGCAATGAGGAGATATCTGAGAAGTCATGCACCACTCTGATCCTTTTATGGTTGATGATAATCTCTCCTACCCATATATCTTCTGAGCTCTTTCACCCCCTATACGTATATATATAATTTTTCTCATTCATTAATTATTTTTCCTCTTTAATTTTAATTTTACATAGCTTGCGAAATCCCTCTGCATATAGCTTGTAAACTTCCCAGTCCCTCCGGTGTGAAGGAACCAAGTGATGTACAAACCATGATGCGGACTGTAAAACAGCCTTGTGCTTGATTCATGTTGATAAATCCTTTTGTTCCTGATGGTTCCTGCAAACCCTACAAAATCTTATTTTGCTATGTATATCTTTTATGAATAATTGGATGATTCATATAGTTTATATTTGAATTTACATTTAGATCCTGATTTCTTACGTATAAAAGGAAGAACTGGCGTTTTGTGGTTGCAAAACGATCTGATCTGCCGTCCCCCACGGCCACCGGAAAATAAGACAAAACATTTTTTTAGATGAGCCACCACTAATGTAGAAAAAAGTTAGAAAAATTTAACATAACTAATCTTATAACTATTATCTATGCCAACATTTGCACTTTATGAACGGATATAGCAATTGGATATATGTAGGCACACATTTGAGTTTTAAACTCAGGCAATCTGTTTTTCATTTTGGTTTGAAGTCATGTAATTCTTAATTTTTTTTTTATAAAAAAAGGAAGTATAAAAAGGAAGAAAGATTGGTACTTTGATGAAACTCTATGGATCAGAACATGAAGTAGAATTTGCTGATGTCGTACATTCATGTGAATTATAGCTAGCAACTTTAATAGCTAAACATATGAGAGTGAGGAATTTTGAACAACTGGTGACGTTGTTGCTTTGAGGTCATAAGTTTGACCCACAAAAATAGTTTATAACGCTGCTTTGTCATGAGTTTGACCCGCAAAAAAATTTTACTACACAAACATTGAGAGAGAGGACCTTTGAGCAAGTGGTATCGCTGTTGTTTTAAGGTCATAAATTTGAACCGTAGAAACAGTCTCTCGTATAAAATGTCAGAAACAGTTCATTGCACAAACATTGAGAGGGTCTGACATTTCATTGCACAAACATTGAGAGGGAGGACCTTTGATCAACTGATAATGTTTGTTGTTTTAAGGTCATAAGTTATGTAGTGTATGGTAAAGTTGCGTATATCAAATTGTTTCTGCGATATGGATTCTCATCGAAACTTGTGCGTTAGAGCTTAGTACAACCAGAAGGGCAGCTAGGATTCTAACAAAAATCCTAACACAAGGTCTAGGTACTACGTTTGACTCTTACATTCAATTTACCAAGGATAAACATGTTTCTATTACACAATAATATACGTATTTCTATAACGAAAAGGGCTGTCCATAGTACTAAAACTTTTGCTACATATCTGTATTTACATACAAGAACTAAACAGAACACAAAATCGGATCCTGTGCAGCTGTTTCCATCCCATTGACACTTCTCATCATGCACATTTTAACCTATCCAGTCCATATGTTTTCTGCCAAAAAGATAGCGGACATAAGCCAAAAATATTACAGATTCTTTTTTTCTTGTAGTTAATAAATAAATTTGGGAATTAGTAGACTGGTAAAGAAGTTAAAGGGCTCACCAGAACATTATGGAGTTCTTGTAATAAAGGTACAAACAAGGAAATAAGAGTCAACAGGTCCTTTTTGAGCTTTTCCTGATCTTCATCTTTGGCCATAAGAATTTGAACTAAATTGTGGCTATCAGGGACTAGTTTGATTGCTACCTGCAAAAACAACGAACATGGTCCCCAAAAAATGAATTACCCTATCTCTAATACGTGTAAAAGAACATTATCGATGCATTAGACTACTGCGTTTGTGCAGGGTCCGGAGCCAGATAGAAGTGTATAACTGTCAAAACATAATCTATATACTTTGTGGCAGATGGACATGATATTTCTCACTAATGTTAAGACTTTTTCTCTTAAGAACATATTACAGAAAGATTGGAAATTTTAGTATTGAATTATTGGAAAAGAAGGAACGAGGAAATAAAATGATATTAGAGTTATATTACTCTATAGGCAGCAGAAGAAATCCATCCATGCCAAGGCTTCAAAGTGATATTGTAGGATTCTTCCACTGCTTGCTCCATGTTCCTCCCAAAATCCTCTGCTATTAATTGCAGCAAACTCACTGTGAAATCCAGGGATCTGCATTAAGCATAATAGCATGATTATATACTTTTGAATTAAAAAAAGAAAAAAGAAAAAAATCCTACTCGAACAAATAGCATCTGCCTCATAGCTTTGAAAAATAAGTCCACGTGCACCTGGTTTAATCTATTTTTTTAATTAATATTACGTACGAGCTATGTTATTTAAAATCTATAAAACGCTGAAATTCGAAGGTATTTTAATTTAATTTATAGACACATAGCCATAAGACTCTAACTTATAGTGAAGACTTTCTTAGAAAACTATTTAGATAATACACACACCTCTACACGGATAAGGCACATTGTATGAAAATATATAGCTATAAATACATAAATTATATAAACATGTGTGTCCATGTAAATCTTTAGATAAAATATGTATTTAGTGTAAGCGTTTAAAATGACAATAAAATAATGGTTTTTGGTCTGTGAACTTGAGATCACGAGTTCGAGCCGCGGAAAGAGTCTCTTGCAGTGTAGGGTAAGACTGCTCACATCAGATCGCGAAACGATCCGGTCCCTCTCCAAACTCTAAGAAAACGTGAGAGTCTAGTGCACCAAGAAAGTCTTTTTTTATTTACGTGTATATATGTATGTTTGTGTGTGTGTATATATGTATGTATGCATGTATCTACCATGTCCTTGTTTTATTAGTCTATTTATCCACTTTGATGGTAGTTTATTCTCCACCTAACAGGGACAGGAGTAAAAGAAATAAAAAGAAATTTAACAATAGCATCTACACAAGTAGATTAGAATTAGATTATGAGTTTATGATCCTAACCGTTGTCTGACCTTGTCAACCAAACAAATGATTTGCTGCTGGTGGGACCCTTTTTAGCGTTACCTTCAATGACTTCCTTTTTCAATATCTCCACCACATTTGAGTACATCAATGGATCAGTTTCATAGAACTTTTCAAGTCTCTGAAATGGAAACCAAAAAGTTTCTTTACACATGGGATGATTTTACAGAAAAACCCACATAAGTGATGCCAAATTGGAAGCCATTTCAGATTCTGATGTAACTGATAATCATGGTTTACCTTTTCTTAATTCAGGTCATTCATCTATTGAATATTAGTCCATATATATATATGTGTGTGTATTTGAGAAAAATCCACTGGAGCAAAGGTAATGGCATTGCTTGGAGTAGTAATACATAAAATGTCAACATGTAGGCTACCATTTTCTTGTAACTTTGTACGGTTTCTTAAAAGGTTGAACCCAAGGGTCTCTGGTCCCACATGATGTATAGGGATGTAAATCAGGTTCTTAGGATCCACTAGTAGTTTTTTAAGACCCACTAGTAAAAGTTTGTCATAGCACAGAGACATCACAAGGAACGCGTTGACACTGAAAGAACAACTGACGAGCTGACCTGTAAGGCTATCAGGTGATTCCACGGACCAATAATACTCCCACACTATGCAGATCATTTCACACTATGCAAGATTCGAACACATTCCTTTCAAAACTCCCTACTTAAAACCACTTAGATATGTTTTTGGTACACTTTGGACGGTTTCTTTCTTTGAGAAGTAGAAGTTAAGATGAGGGACCATGGCATGTGTTTTGCACGCAACACGAAAATGACAAAAATAAATAAATAAAAATTCCGTAGTATATGAATTCATATTATAAAAGAAAAGCTTATCCGTTAAATGGTGCACCTGGATGTTCTGGCTTATGTCTTGCCTCAGAACTGCCATTGATGGCCCTATCTTGTCTGCATTCCATTCCAAAAAATAAAAAAATTCACCATAAAGAAGCATACAAAAGTTCAACACATATTTTAACTTTTTAAACACTAAGTACTTAATAACAAAAAGAAGAGAAAAACAAGATTTGACGACAATGTCATTTTGATTTTTTTAGTTATAGTTCAAAATGAACTAGCCGTCAATAAAAACTAGACTGGTTTGTAGTCATACGACCGCGTATGTAATATTAGGGTAGTGTTTGAAATTTTTTTTTATTAAGGTAAGGCCATAAGGCCGAATTGTAACATACTTATATACTTATTTAAAACATGTTCATATTACATATAAATTAGTAACTTTCACTTCTTAACATTTTTAAGTGTATTTACATATTTTAAAATCATCTTATGACCAAAAATGTATATGTATATTTATACACCTTCTTTTCATATTATTTAGTATACATATCTTGGTCACTTTTATACATTAATTTATATGCAATACATGTTTACATTCATAAAGTGGGTTTACACTATTTTTAATCAATTAAATGTCCATTGGCCGAAAATGTAATTCATATACCTATACTTGTGCAATTTCCACACACTTTACATACATAAATCCATAACACTTGAAATACCTTTTTATTTTCATAGCTTAACTAATATCCTATACATATATACTTAAAATGTATTAAACCATTTTTTATCAAATGCAAGGCCTAGTGTCCGAATATATGAGTGTGTATAATTATATATATAAACAATTTATGACATGTTAAACATTTTACATAACTTACTAATTTCCATCACTTAACATATATATTATACATGATGTTCACTTAAATACAAGAAATTCATTTAAATTAAAGTATCCTCATGACCGATTTACACTTAGCGTAATATATACACACATACACACACACACACATAATTTTTATAGATCTGTTACTTGGAATAAGTAGTTTAGTCATAACTTACTCATTTTCCTATAATATACATACTTACTCATTTTCTATCTTATTATATATGTTATACATACATATATATATACATATATATATATACTTAAAATGTATTTACACTGTATTTATCACTTAAAAGGCAATAGTGTCGAGAAATACATACATATATATATATATATCCACATATATTTCATGTATGTGTAGGTAGTCCAAAATAATTCATCTTTTAACATACTTATAAACCAATTTAACTATCTGCAGCAACATGATTCTATGTCGTGTGGCCTCGTTATATGATTGATTGACCATCAGTAATAAGAAAATTACAAAAACAAGGAAGAGAGAGAAGAAACCAAACCAAGAACTTGAATGAGCAAGCTGCAAATGGAGAGGAAAGGTTTAATGGGTACAACATGAGCTGCAACACCTTCACCATTATCAGCAGAAGGTTTGACCTTAATCACCACCAAATTGGTTAGTTCTTCAATGGCTGACCTTATCTCTGAGCTACCCATCTCAAATTCTCTCTTCATCTTCTTCTTGATGCTTGGGGATCCAGATATTTATACATAAACTTCAAGTAACAGTTGACTATTTGTGAAAAGATAAGTTATACAATGATTTTTTTTTCTTTTTTTTAGGGGTCTAATATAATGCCTCATCTTTCCATTTGTGGGAGATGTCAATGACATTAGCCTTTGGGCCTGCAATTGGGAGACTTGTTTTCTCACTTGTTTTATGATATATTCTTATGGGCATATGATATTTATATGATGTTTAGTGGCCGTTTAACCCAACTTAAAAAAGTGTTTATTAGTAGTATGTGTTTATAAACACTTTTTTAGTAACTACGTAATATGATGAAATAAAGCAAAATGAGTTAATAAATTGTCTGCGCTTCTTATATTGTGAAGTTACAGTTGATTGACACAATTTGACGCAATTTTTATTATAGATCATCAGAAAACAAACTCTGTCCATAAATCGCACAGGGAACGTATTGTTCATTTTCTCGGATTTCAACTCCATGGTCTCTGCACTTTCTTTCTTCCTTATGTAATTGAGGATAGACATAGCCGTAACAACAACAACATTACCCCATTGTCTTACAGACTCTCATCTATGGTAGGGTATAGGAAGGATATATGCAACCATACCTATGTATTAAAAACACACAGAAGTTATTTCCCGCTGATCCATAATGAAAATTGCGTCTAGCTGTATTGATCAACATCTATTTCACAATATAAGAAGTGCATCTATTTTGTTTTATTTAATCATATTCCAAAGTCAAAAAAGATCGTATTCTTCATTCTATTAGAAATGGAAAGTGAGGATAGACGTAGCAGCAAGCACAATATTGGTTTGTGAATCAATCTTGCAGTATGGCATGTCACCTAAAATCAGAAATCAGGACTTCTATACTCCGAAGGCACGTTCGATAATGTTACTAAATGAAAAGTGTAAAAAATTGGATGCTTCTTTATAACCCGGAAGCTTACGCAATTGAGACGTCCTTGCATGACGAAAATCCACAAAGTGATATCGGATGTTATGAGTAGAGGTACAAATGAACCAAGCGTTTTATTAGCCGATCGAGTACGAGTCGCGTTTTTGTTCGACTATTCAACTAGTTTAGGTTGATAAAGTTTAAGTTTAACTCGACTCAATTATTTAAGGAGTCAATCTTGAGCATATTGATATTCAAAACTTATAATAGGTATGAAAATTATGTATTATTTGATGTTATATTAGTATATTTTTTTGATGCAAATAATAAATTAAATATGATTATTGCTAATATTGAGATGATTATATGTTTTCGTGTAAAAAAAAACTTATTATGGTTCAATTATATAAGGTAAAAATACATTTTTTACATGTATTTTTGCAATTTTCAGAATAAAAACTGTTAATTAGTTTTGTTTGAAATAAATTTGATTACTGTTCGAGCTCAACTCGAAATCGGAGGTGTTCGAGCTCGAATTTTAAATCAAATAAAATACAAAGATCGTATTCGAGCTCAAAAAATTTAAATAATACTCAACTCGATAAGTTAATTCTTGGATCAGTTCGGATCGTTTGCACTCCTAGTAACGACCTTTATACGGTGCCATGTTACAAAGACTTATCTTTAGCTCATATTGATTATATACATATATACATACACACTATACGCAAACACACACACAATATATATATATATATATATATATATATATATATATATATATATATATATATATATATAGACACAGTATATGTGTGTGTACTATATATATACATGCGTGTGTGTATTATATATGTATGTATATGTACATATGTATATATGTATGTGTGCACGTGTATACACATGTGTGTATGTATATACACATATATATACACACAATGTTATTGCTTCAAAAGTGCCAAAAGACATGGTTGTTGGGCTTTACTCGATTTCTGGCAGATGAACCCTGAGCCTATAAAAGAAAACTCAGTTTCAAGTCCTAGTTAATCAGAAAATTCACCAGCAATCACACAGCTAAATAGGCATCATAAGACATTACGATATTTAAAATATTGTTTTTTGACTCATAAATACTTTATTTGCTTAAAAGCAATTCATGTCTTTATCTTAACCGAACAAGTTCATATGGATAAAAGTTCAGATAGGACGGAGAAACAACTAATGAGATGAACAAACTAATTATCCTTTAATATCACCAGTTGATGGTTAAAAAGTGTGGAAGTTGAAAACGGCCTAGTGAATCGAATAATAAAGAAATGTTTGATACGAAAAAGGGTAAATCTTATTGTGCTCAAATTAAATATGTACCACTACTGGAAAATGTAATTTTAACATATATGAATATGCTTAAAGATGGAAATCACATTCTTTTGTGTATCTCTAGTAATTAAATGAAAGAGAGAGAGAAAAAAAGCGTTAACGTATGGAATATTATCATTGTTTTCAGCACGACTATTACACAATTACTTTGCATATTACCAGACCCAATTGGTTAGTTGATAGACAGCTGAGCCTGCCCGTATAATTATTGCTGTTGTCGAGTCTTAATTCAGTTTTGGAATCTTCTGAAATATATATATATGTATGTATATATGATATATATGTGTATATATATATTATATAAATAGGTACTTACATATGTGTGGTATGTGTGTGTATATATATATATGAGACTTGGGTAACAGATTTAGAATGAAGCGGACATCCCCAAGACATTCCATCAGGCAAGGGATAATCACCTTGAAAAGGAAGGGAGTTCGAATCCCTTCGATTTGTAGGAAATTCTATTGATTGGGCTCCATAATGCTGTACTCGTGTATATAACACTCCTTACTCTTTGAGGTACAACTTTTTTTTGGAATGGAGCGGACGTCTAATTGGATTGTGCACGCTAAACAAATACACTTGCATAAAACAATGCTTCCTATCAGCAACAACTGCAGCAAATTATCTAATCGATCCTGAGGGGTTGTACGCAAGTTATTTTGCAGTTGTACATTCATGCATCTGTCTTTCTATTTCAATGTCATCAAAGTAATTCATTATTCCACTAAAATCAATGACTCAGTACAATATAATTTAAATATTGTAATGTCTTATGTGGCGTTTTATTACTTCCATTTCTCCTGGAAAAGTACAGCAGGGCTGCTTTGCAATTTGTAATATTTCCCCCCCTAGTTGGAATGGATTCGGTCTAAGTAAATTAATATTTTAAATACACCATTTAATTTGAGTAAGGAGGAGTTATTATTTGAAAAAATCACTGCAAGAAAAAAAAAAACAGCCATATTTTTTTCACACAAAGTTGCTCAGTGCTCTATTTATCACTGAAGAACAGTATCATTTACTTTTCTTATGAAAGCAATTTTTAGTACTTAAAAGCATTGCGACTCTATATATATATATGTGTGTACAGGAGTATAAAATCAGTTATTTTTAATTATGAAACTTTTGATAGGAGGAAATCAGACAGCGTTGATCTATTTTCTCTTTTCGTCCTTTTTTTTGGTGTTTTGTTTTGTTTTTGTTTTTTAGCAGAGTATTTGTGATTTTAAAAGCTCAATAAAATAATGAAAGTTAGTTAATTGTAGTTTTGTTATAGTTGAAATAATTATAATTTTATATAGTGTATAAACTAACGTAATTTTTCGAAATAAGATTAATATGAAATTAGTGTAAATTCAAAGGTAGATCTAAACTCGTTAGCTAACGGCTTAACCATATGCAATAAGGTAACATGAAATATTTGCAATATGAAAACGTGACCTATTTGGAATCTGAATCAGTGTTAGAGCATGGATAAGACAATTTTCAATGGTTCATTGGATTGATTACAATAATTTGTAAAAAATTTGGTATCTGTTTTTGTATTAAGCGTTCACATTTATGGACTCTGGAATATACAATATACAATTTCGTGCAAGGATTGACTTTTTTTTTTTTTGCGTTTACAGGGAGTGTAAAACGGGAAAGGATCACCTGACTCCCCTTCAAGGAGGTATTAAATGATCACCCGACACGTGGCACACAGGAGGATTCAATACTCACCTCAGGACAAGATTACGAAAATGTAGTTATAAATTGTGCTAAACAGGACCTATGCGTTTGGAAATGTAGTGGATGAGTAACACAGGCTGGTTTTGAAAAGAAATACCTAGGGTGTTAACGAGCCGAATTAAATGAATATTATGTTTTTGAATTCGAATTCGTTTAATTTAACGAACGGTTTGGCTCGGCTTATTTGCTGTAACGTGCTTCAAAATTTGTTCGAATACAGCTCGAAAACACTATCTCTTTAAATGAACCGAATAGTTTGCCAGCAGTTAGCTCGTTTAAGTAAATGGATCTAATTACTGAAAAATTCAATCAATCTCTTTATTGTCTTCCTAGCTTAAAAAAACGGGTAAAGTTTCGGTGATGCGCGAGGAGAGAGGACGCGGTGACGACGCCAATAGGGAAGACATGTGTCCAACTGTGCACCTTTTTTTTTTATTTTTACATGGGGTCACATGTTAGCCACCCATTGAGAGCGTCACCGCGTCTCTCTTGCCACGTCACTGTATCCCGTTGCTAAAAAAACACAACTCTACTCATGGTGTGTCAGTAGAATTGTAGAAATCTTCAATGCTTCATGTTAGTTAGCATCTTAGTAGTTTCTTTTTTCTTTTTTTTATTGTTCTTGTTTCTTTTAAAAAATACTGTTTTAGTTAATTTTTCAATATAATGTATTACACTGATACAATCTTTTTTTTTTTTGGAACGGAAAGAGCAATAAACAAGAAGAAGTATGAGATGAATGTTAAGTTAATAAGGTCTCTATACTTAGAAGCCAACATGTTGGTCGCTCTAATTGTTTTAGTTTTAAGTTTTAATTGACATATTACGACCATGCTAATTAATTAATCATTACATATTTCAAAATGACGTATTACTTTGATGATGATTAAGTTAACTGGGTTAAAATTTGGTGATCTGTATAAATCGTAAGAAAAGGGAAAAGTCATATGCATTTGTATGCTATTTATTATATTTTGAGAAGCGTATACCGTTCTGAGTGGTATAGTTACAGTCATTAGTGTGAAAGCAAATAAGAGTCATAACGGAAATAGATTCCTCATTGATACATCGTTTTCTGGGAGTTAATGACACTTTTTTTTGACTTTAAAATATGATGAAATAAAACAAAATGACTCACTAAATTGGTTGTGCTCCTTATATTGTAAAGTAGCAGTTGATCGATACAGCTTGACGCAATTTTCATCATGTATCATCAGAAAACAGCCTATGTGTGTTTCTAACACGTGTATGGTTGCGTATATCCGATCCCCATACCCAGTCATAGGCGGGAACTTTAAGGAAATGTAGTAATGTTGTTGTTGTATTGTTTCAGTTTTATTTGTTAAATGACCTATCACTACGATGCTAGATAATTTATAATCAAATATTTTGAAGATGACCTATTACTTTGATTGTCATTAAGTGTTTTAAAATTTTGTTTAATTCTTAAGAGACCAAACAAACTTTACGCCATAGTTTTATATGATTAATCATTATATATTTCAAAATGACCTATTACTTTGATTCTCATTAATTGTTTCAAAATTTTGTTTATATTGCAAGAGACCAAACAAACTTTACGCCATAGTTTTATATGCTATTTATTATAGCTTGAGAAGCATATACCACTGGTGTGAAATCAAATAAGAGTTATAATAAGGGAAATAGATTCCTGAATGCGCCGTCGTTTTCATTTCATGCAACACCCTGTCACCATTTTCATTTTTTTTAAATTTACGAAAGCTTATTTTGAGCATGACGGCGTGTTTCGCGCGAGAGAACAGGGTTGGCTATTTGTTTTTCAATTTTTGTAAACATATGTTTGTATTTCAAATAGAGTTAATGACACATTTTTCTTTGATTTTGTAATATGATAGATTAAATCAAAACGACTCATTAAATTGACTGTGCTTTTTATATTATGAAGTAGCAGTTGATCGACACAGTTTGACGCAAATTTCATCATGGGTCATTGGGATACGGCTCTCATATCCAGCCATAGGTGGAAACTTATGAGGTAATAAAGTAATGTTGTTGTTAATTTATGTAAAAATTCATTTTTTTGATTTGTTAATATTTGTAATTTACACATAAAAAATTAAAAATACAATATTTTTAATAAAAATATTAATTATCCCTCCAAAACTATCATGGCTTGAAAATGAGATGACTGCTGAGTGATTTGATGTTACCCTGCCATGGAATCATTTTATTAGATTACCGTTGCTTGAATTGTGCGTGGTGATCTAGTCACTTTGATTCATCATGCTTTAGAATTAAGAGAAAGCTAATGTTTTTTACCGTAAAATTATAATATGAAGATTTTTTTTGAACGCAAGTATCGTTGTATATATTATTTACAAAAATACAATGTACAAGAGCAAGTGGATAAAAACAAATGTGCCTACGGAGGTGGCAACACCAACAAAATTCAAAGTTCAAACGATCCAACTACGTGACGGTTTCGTCAACATCCAAAAGATGGGCTTGGCGTAGGATCTCCACCCGTTGCTGAAGCATTTTAGCAAAATGTGTATGAGGCATATCAGCTGTGATAGTACCATGCTTTCTCCCATTCCAGTTGTGCCAAATTCCATACACTGCCTCCCGAAATAGATAATTCCACTGCTGCTGATCTCCTTGTTTACCCAAATTTTGTCTCAAATTTGTATCTACCCAAACTGAAGGGGTCGGGCAGCTACAGAAAAGGCGCCATTTGGAACGGTCCACAAGGGCTTGCCACACCTTACGTGTCCAACGACAATCACGGACTTCATGAAGCTCACCAACCCACTGCATCCCGCAAAACTGACAGTGTGGCGAAGTGCTAATATGCCGACGATAGAGGAAGTGCGTCGTCGGAAGTATACCCCGTCGCAATCGCCACAAAAATACATTGGAACGCAGGGGGCCATTCAGTGACCAAACCCGCCCCCCAAGCGCTACCCGCCTCTTCATCCGCCTCATTCATCTGTAATCCGTAAGCACTCTTGACCGAGAATTTGCCGTTACTCGTCGCCATCCAGCTGAGATTGTGGTTACTTACAGTATCATCATGGAGAAAGTTTGAGCTCATCATCCCTTTCCGCAAAATATCCACGCAGACCACAATGCTTCGCCATGTTCTAGACACCGACCTCTTCTTTTGGCTGGCCAGTGGAGAACCATACTTCACCCAAGGCATTTTAACCCACATTTTATCTCTTTCCGTAAACATTTGCCAACCTAACTTAACCAGGAAGGCCATATTCTGAAAATTGATGACATGAATGATGTTGATTAATACGTTATATAGAGAATATAAATATACATTTTTTTATTGAAAAGTATAAAGCGAAAACAAAAACATAAATGCTTTGTGGTAAGGAGAAGAAACTAATGTTGCAACAAAAAAAATATGTGTAAAAACATATTTTCTTATTGTTTTACATAATTCATGTTCCGACTATCACATTATAATTAATTTGTGCTAAAAGAACGATATTCTTCACAATATATAATGGAGGTTGCGCGGATATCCAACCATGTGAGGGATTTTGTTTGTGTCTGACTGATGCAGATAGAATGCATCCCTAGCCATGCATTCTTTCTTTTCAAAAGGCCAATACTTTTGGTCTCGTGAGTCTCTACCGGCTCAGTTCTAATAAGTTTCATGGAGGATGTAAATCAGAAATTCAACGACTTTTTAGGTTAGCTAGGCTTCGTCAGAGGCCCACTGCAAGGTGCCTACTACAAATCGGGTCAGCAATCCTCGAACCCAATTGGACCGGATAATGGCTTCGTCATTACTGTCCCAGACAGCAGTATTGCATCCACGGTGCGCGTGTCCTAGTTCGAACCTGACCTTTCCAGAACAGTGTCTCAACTTGAATATCAATTGAGCTATGCACGCTAGACCTTAGCCATTCATTCTTGATAGATTACTACAACCAAACTGTGGGACACATCAATCTTGCAATCACATGAGAGGAAAAGAAAAGTGACTTTCAAGAAGATGAATCTGATCTGTCTTTACCTTAATGATAGAGATGTATGGAAGATTGATGAGGGGATGAGGGTCTCTTTTGTTCCTTATTGCCCATATGTTCCAAATGGCTATTGCAAACCACAATTTTTGTCAGTATTAAAACCTTTTTAGCTTACCCTACATATGTTCTGAGTATTCCTTCAATTAAAGTAGTGCGTAAACAGTAGATTTTTTGTCCCACGTTGAAAAAGTATTATTATTATTATTTTTGATATCTTTGTATGTTCATATTTGAGGGCGGGTATTACAGCAACCGATAAAGTTGCTGCTTTGTGACTTTGAAGTCATGAGTTCGAGCCGCGAAAACAGCCTCTTGCACAAAGTGTAGGGTAAGGCTGCGTACATCAGATCACGAAGCGTTCTTGTTCCTCCCTAGACCCTATACAAACGCAAGAGCCTAATACACCAAGAACATATTTTAATAGTTGAACATATGGAGCTTCAAGCTAGGATTCTAATAAAAATCCTAACACAGGTTCTAGGTACTACGTTGACTCTTCCATTCAATTACCAAGGATAAACATGTTTCTGTTATACAATAATATATGTATTTCTATAACGAAAAGGGCTGTCCATAGTACTAAAATTTTTGCTACATATCTGTATTTACATACAAGAACTAAAAAGAACACAAATTGAATCCTGTGCAGCTGTTTCCATCCCATTGACACTTCTCATCATGCATGATGAGACCAGAATTGCTCAACGGGTGGATCAGAGATGACCCGAGTTGTGTGCCGTTAATCTTCCGTCTAAATCCTTCAACGGAATCTGAGAAGGAAGAAAAACGTTAGAGGTCCCAGGACGCTGGCCCCGGAAAAACCCTCCGACGCTTAAGTCAGTTGTGGGTGTTTTGAATAGGCAATGTATGCTGGAATAAGGTTTAAATAAAACTTGTAATCAGATCTTGCTGAATATTTGGGCTGTTATGTATTGGCCGAGATGGAGTTCATGTGAGAAGGCTCTAGAAGTTGTTCCAAAAGTTGGATCCCTTTCCTCGTCTCGATAGGGGTGTATTTATATCCAAGATTGAGGAGGTCTGACCCCCTGCCTGATGATGAGATTGTGATGTGTCTGAGATGGCGGTCTAATTCTCTGCAGAGCCGCAGTGTGATTGGACAAGTGCCTGTGACCGATGAGGTGTCAGCGGCTGACTCTATAAAGCGTAGGCCGGCTTGTCATGATGACATTGCTTCGGCCCCAGTCGATGCTTGAGACCTGGAAAGTAGTCTGCAATTATCAGCCGAGAATGAATCGAGGCCGAGATGTGTTGAGGCCGCCTTTTTAGAAGTGTACTGCTGAGCCCTTTATTTGCCGAGGTAGTCTACTTTTGACTATTGCCGAAGTGCAAAGTTGAGTCCCTGCCGAAGTGGTCTGGATCTCCTCCTTTAAGCTGAGTTGAGGTTAAAGCTTGATGCCGAGGTGAAAACCTTGGCATATTCTCTGATAAAAAGGTGAATGCTGTGGGGGAGAAATATGGCCGAAGTGCAATAAGGTCGAGCAGCAGTGTATTTGTGTCGAACTGCGGGAGTTGAGCACTTCATGCATAAGATCTGCCGTTGACTGTTGTTGACTAACAGAGGGTTATTTTTGGTTTATCAATGCACATTTTAACCTATCCAGTCCATATTTTTTCTGCCAATATTTTCTTTCTTTTATCTGTACCCTTCATTCCTACCTTGAAAAGAATCAACTGCTTCAGGAAAAAAAAAAAAAAACTAAATCGATTAGAACTTGGGCATGACTTTATCATAGGCTAATCAAAGGGTTTTAAACATTTCCATCTATACAATTTCCTTTCTGTCGTAAAAGAAAAATAAAAAAAAAATCAATGACAACATAACAAGTTGATTACAATTTTGTGGGTGATTTGATCAAAGGTTCTGATGGTCTTGCAAAACTAGAACAATGATCCACTGCATCAGGCTTCTTCAGTTCACCATTTTCATGCTTGATCTCTTTAGCATTGCTGCACATCTTTCATTGTTGGTCTATCATCAGGTTTAGAGCTCACACATATAGAGCAACCCCAAGTACTTTGAAGCATTTCTTGTGCATATGTACTTGACCTTAATAGTAATTCTTGATCAAGAATAGGTGTTAAATCTTCTATTTTTGTGCCTTACCTCCCTCTGAATCCATGTAAAATGTGTACACCATCTGGGATCGCAGGATCATTCGGTTCCATTCCTGTAAGGACCTCAACAGAACTACACCATAGCTATATACATCGCTCTTCTCTGTTATTCTCATGCTATATCCATATTCTGAACATTAAAAGTGGGAACATGAATAATGTGGATACGGACTATAAGGTTCGGCTCTATGAATCATTTGGCACCATTGCACAAAAAATAAGAAATCAGTCACTTGAGGAAACACACAGTTGTAGAAAAGCATAAAGATGAAGTGTAGAATCATACCAAATTTGGCAAACTACTGATGCTACTATTCCCATTCTGTTATTACTAAATAAAGTGAAACAAGATGTGCAAATATTTGAATAATCCTACTAATTATTCCAAAAAACACATAATATATATGGTTCTTTTACTCACCTGGAGCTATATAACCATATGAACCTGCAACTGTCGAACCTTTTTGAGGAGTCAGTAGAATCTACAGGCTTAGCAAGACCAAAATCAGCAATGTACAGATTCAATTGAGGGCCAACCAAAATATTGTTGGCTTTGATATCGCGATGAATAATGGGGAGGAATACAGTCATGGTGCAAATAAGCTAATCCATTGGCTGCTCCAAGTATGATCCTGTACCTAGCTTCCCATTCTAATACCACCCCCTTCTGGTGTAGCAGTTCTGCCAAACTACCATTTCTAATGTAGTCAAAAAGAAGCCAGTCTGTTTTTTCCCGTTCTTACAGCATCCCAACAGTCTAATTATATTCTTATGTCTAATTGATCCTAGTGTTCTAACTTCAGCACAAACAAGTCCCTCTGAGGAATTTCACCCGTCTTTCTTGGCCATAGTTTCTTCACAGCAATCACTTGTAAAGCTGGTGTCTCGACACGATTAAACAACTCCTGAGCTCCCCTTGCCCCCAAATGTTAGAATCAGAGAGCTTATCTACAATGTCATTCACAGAAAAGTTCAGCTTCTGGAATGGTGTAAAATCCCAATCCAGATCATTTTCTTCATGTTTTCCTGCAGTTATCTTCCCTAGCTCTTAAACAGAAGATTGCACCAGCTGTGAAGGTTAAAATGGCCAGAAAAATGCAAACTGCCAACCAGATAGTAAAATGGCTGCTTCTGGTTCCTTTTATGTGGACATGATCACCTGGAAATGCAAAGTTCTTTGATACCAATGAATTGAGGAGCGCGGAAGATCATGAAACAGTATAGTGTTGGGAAGAATACCAGAGAATTTGTTGTATGAGACATTCAGGAAAACAAGATTGTCAAGATTACTGATGGATCTGAGGCTTCCTGTTAGCATATTGTGAGAAAGATCCATGCTTGCTAGCTCAGAAAAGCTTGAAAAGCTTTCAGGAAGAGGTCCTTCCAAAGAATTCCAACTTAAGTTTAGTAGTATATCCAATCCTTGAAGATGGCCAATCTCATCTGGGATCATTCCACTTATACAATTGCTACTGATGTCCAGAAACTGCAAATCCTTACATTGTCCCAATGATCGCGGAATTGATCCTGTAATGTTGTTCTCATTCAATGCAATTTTATTCAATGAAGTCAGCTTGCCTAAAAATTTTGGAATACAGCCTGAAATTCTGTTCTTGGAAAGATCTAAAACATTAAGTTCAACGAGCGACTCGAAAGACAGAGGAATGCTTCCTTGAAGCCTGTTTCCATGCAGATCAATCATTTCCAGCTGCTTGCAGTTACCTATTTCTTGAGGGATCTCTCCAGTGAATTGGTTTTCAGACAACTCAAGGAAACTCAAGCTATTCAACCGCCCGATTTCTGAAGGAATCGGACCGTTTAACATGTTACCTCCCAGTCTTAATCTGCTTAAACTAGTACAGTTACCAATGTCAGGTGGGATTCCTCCAGAAATCTTGTTAGAGATCAACAATAGCTTGGATAAATTCCTAAGATTATACAAGCTTCTTGGGATCGAACCAGACAGCGAATTATGGGAAAGGTCTAATGCTTGAAGACACTGGCATTCTGCCAATTCAGCAGGTATGCTTCCATTGAGCTGATTCTGCCAAGCAAAAACAACGTAAGCTGCTTCAAGTTCCCAATTGTATATGGAATCCCACCTGAGATATTGTTGTTGTCAAGTTCAAGTTGCTTCAATCTTGATAAGTTTCCGATAATTGTGGGATCCCACCATTGATATAGTTGTCGGACAAGAGAAGCTCCTCCAATTTATCTAGATTATTTAGAGGATGCAATTCTCCACTCAAGAAATTCAATGACAAGTCTATAACTTTAAGGCTTGAGCAGTTTCCTAAATGCAACGGAATTGTTCCTCTGAGAGTATTCTGCCATAACAACAACCTTCTTAAGTTTTTAAGTAATCCCATTTCTTTTGGAATCTCACCAGAAATTCGATTTTCGTAGAGAAAAAGATCTTCTAGAGCTGAGCAGCTACCAATTTCTGGTGGAATCTTGCCAGTTAGATTTGCTGTATAAATAGAAAGTGTCTTGAGATTCTTCAGCTCTCCTAAAGAGCTTGGAAGCTGACCTGAAATCTTAGTATCAGCAAGTCCTAAAAATTTCTTGCAGTTTGATATCTGCCATGGAATTTCTCCATGATTCCAACATTCCCACCGACTCGAAAGATTTCAAGTGATCTTAAATAGCTGATTTCTAAAGGCAGTTCTCCAGAAAGTTTGTTGTCAAACAGTTCCAGCTGCTGCAATCTTGATAAATTTCCATCCTTTTAGGAATCCCACCTTCTAAAGAGTTTGAATTCAATGAAAGTATCTTTAAAGCAGCACAAATCTCCAATCTCTGGTGGTATGTTCCCTGAAAGAGCATGAAGCTGAGGTCTAATATGGTCAAAGATGACAACTTTCCGATTGCAGCAGGGATTTCTCCAGTGAGATTACCATCTGAGATAACAAGAACTGTCAAAAGCTGAAAGACAGGATTTGATGAGGAAATGGGGTGCCAAGATTGATTGAAGTGATCATGATCTCACTGACAAAGCCATTCTTGGTGCATTTGATGTAATCCCATTTGCATGGATTGGGGTGGGATACATTCCATGAAGAGAAGTAAGTTGCCGAGGAGGAAGAATTGAGAGTTGATAGCCATGATATCAGAAGCTGAGATTCTTGATTCAAAGCAGAGATTGGTGGGATTGAAGGAGTTGTAGCGAGAAAGAGAAGAAGAAGAAGAAGTATGGTGATTTTGTTGATAGACATGATGGTGGGGTTTGTTTGCTTCAAGCATTTGTTTTTGGCTCCTTTTTTAACCATCAAACGCACAGTAAGGTGAAGGGATGGTATGGCACAACTATCAGTTAGGACAACTGATGAAGGGCCCTTGGTTTCTGCCATAAAGATATACAATAAGGTGGTGTTTGGTTGGGGGCTTAGGAATAAGAAAATGAGTTTGGAGGAATCGAAACTCACTGAAGTTGTTTGTTTAGGGAAATGAAGGTATGATATCCAGTATTTGGTAATGGATATCGTTTTTTTGATATACTATCCCCTTGTCTATCAATAAAGAGGAATGAGGGGTATGGCCGGTCACTATTCCGTCCAGCCAAATTTTTCCGGCCACCCACATTCGATACCTATTTCAATTCTGATACGTATAAAACATGTATACATACCTATTCCACTTCAATACCAAACAACTACTTTTAGGCTCAAACCCATATACTCCAAACTCATACAGTGTCATACCCATTTCGATTCTGATTCTGATACCCAAGTACGAACCAAACACCTAAACTGTATTGAAATTGTATGGCAAATCAAAAGCTATTTCTTTAATTTAGAAATCATGAATAGTAATAAGGGAGTATTCGAGCAAAAATATATTTTGTTAAGTCTATTTGATAAATTAATTAAATGATATGTTTATGTTTTCTCGGAAAAATGTGTGTACAGATGAGTGCTTATGACCACTCAATTCTTAATAAGGACTACTTATTATTAAGGCTTAATGGTTTCATAGTAAGTCTACCATGATGGCCTATCTTATTAAGGACTACTTGAAAAATATTAAATGCATAATCATGAGGTATTACTTTTACATGACAAGTGCCTTAGCTCATAAAATTTACCAATCTTTGGCCTGGTTTAGGTGTAAATCTGACACCAAAGTATTGCTACCGTTACATATTAATGATATCCATATTAATAAAATCTATTCACTAGCACATATTCTTATTATTGTACTATCTATGTAGGTAATATAGAGAGGGTTTCACTGGAAGCAAACTCTCTATCCCTTGTGATGGAGGTATTGTTTGCCTGCCTCTTACCCTCCCCAGACCTTAATGATAGCTTTTGGTGTCGTTGAATATACTGGTATGATTGGTGTTGTTATCTTGAAGACATTCTTTAGGTACATGAAAATCACATACAAGAACTTCAGGTATAGAGAGTCCTTAACATGTCCTAAGTAGCATTATCAAAGGAAAATTTGTTCTATGCGTATGTTGGACCTAACTTCGTGTAAGTTAACATAATAAACATATGATAACAAACCATAAATTCGATATTGACCTAGATAATTCATATAATTTATGCAATTTAACTCGAGAAATTAGGTATGTGAAATATGCAATAAACACACACTGTCACTTGTTAATAGAACAAAAAAAGATTTCATTTATTAGAAAGAACCAAACATTTTAGCCTTTCATGGCCGTACTTCCACCACAAAAATCTTTTTTTTTTTTTTTTTTTTGCATTTTAGTAATATCCAATTGATGTATCACCTGTAAACGTTTGCATTAAATTTCAAATCCTTAAAAGGAAAAAAAACAATTAATAGAAGGACACCACCATGGTGCATGAGATAGAGCACACATGGTAGGGTTTTCAACAATAATAGCTCACAGAGTATAACTCAGTTAGTATTCGGATAAAAAATTACATCCAATGTTGTAGGTTCGATTCTTGTGGCATCAACAATGTGAGTGCTTCATTGTTGTCTGATCCAAATGTTTAAACCCAATGTGGCGTGGATGTTAGCTCAGTTTACAGTAGATGCCTTGTGGTCACCGGTTGCCTGAACCTTTCACCTAAGAGGCCTTTGAAAGATCTTGATTTGCTCTCCGTAGAACTCTATTGACGTAGGCAGTAGACCTCAGACTAGAAATTGGCCTTTTACATATAGGGTTTTCAACGAGGACGGACGTTGGAAGCAACTGGTAAGGTTGTTGGCTTGTGACCTTGAGATCACAGGTTCGAGCCACGGAAACAGACTCTTGCACAAAGTGTAAGGTAAGTCTGCGTATCATCAGATCGTCAAGTTATCCGATCCCTTTCTAGACCCTGCACAAACACAGAAAATCTTATACACCTGAACTTCCATGGTTTTCAACTATCATAGATGGGATGAATAGAAGAACCAGTCAAGAGAAATAAATGTACATCATATCATTTAGTCACGTGATCATGTACATCTTTCCAAGGGCGAGCCATCCCTCATCAGTAAACCCCACACCTCTGCCATACCTGAATTTAGGGCTGTCAACAGGTCGTTATCGTGTTTCGTTGTTTCGTGTTTTTTCGGGTTTCGTGTATTCAAAGTGTCATACCCATACCTTACCCGTTTGCTTCGCGTGTATGGATGTAGATACCCAAACCCGTACATGTCAGGTTTCGTGTCGTGTATCGGGTATACCCACGAACTTGATAAGTACAATATTTCAAGTCAGTACATGAAATTTCATGTACTTTCAGGTATTTTCAGGTTTCGTGTATTTTTCAGGTTTCGTGTACTTAAACGACTATTGACACAATGTATGAAACAACAAAATACACAACCAAATGTTAAATATTAAAATGAGTGAGGTCCTCTAAACTCAAATCACTTGACTCTGCAATAATAGATTAAAGAAATGAGATTTGGGAATGGAGGAAGAGAGGAACCGAACGGGGTTACTTAGTAGCGTGGTAGTCTTTTTTTGAAAAAAAATTATTTTTTATTTTATTAATTATAAATTTTATTTAAAATACTTTTTTTAAATTTCGTGTATAAACAGGTATAAACGGGTACCCGCAGGTATACCCGGACCCGACCCGCCATTGGCGTGTATCTTTCAGGTCTTACCCGATTTGTACACGAAACCCACCAAGGTCATACCCATACCCGTGAAAATTCGTGTCAGGTTCGGGTCGTGTTTCGTATCGTGGTCTGAAATTGCCACCCTACGTGAATTTCCCATAAAATCTTTTATAACCTTTTTTTTTTTTTTTTGGAAACAGTTAGAAGACATTTTTTATTGTTCTGATGTTTTCAACTATAATTGCATAAAATGTATGGCGTCCATTTTGTATATCTTGACTACGTCGCCATGTATCGAAATTTATATGCAAACAGTATTGTTCAAGAATAAATTTTAGAGAAAATTACTTTCTCAACCTCTATATTTTGGTAAAATTACCGCTGGATCTCTTTTAGTTTTTCTTTTTCCACGATGAAAGTTAATCGAAATTAGGCTGGCTTCACATAGCCGTAAAAATAAACAAGTTTAAACCAGAAAGACTGTCATGAATCTATTGTCAAACAAGGGCCAAAAGCGGGGAAGAAATTAGAGATTTTTATGCTAAATTTAACACACAAAAAAATCTGGTTTTACCACACCCCTTAATTATAAGATAAAGGATCCAAACCCTGTAGAAAGACTGAGCCTCTATATTTCATGCTCATTGCCTAAGTCGCCTAAGTATCTCATTAAGGCTATAATGTACGTGGCATACTATATACAAACATATCTGTTTTTATAGTTGGCAAATGTAGACATTTCTCCACTCATAGTTAGCACGAATCCAAAAAAGTATACTTATATACAAATGGAATATATAAAACCATTAATTTATACAAAAAATTTATCCAACTTCCAGTACTTGTAT
>AP025101.1:81282-100100 GCA_036186865.1 Eustoma russellianum | reverse complement strand
CTTGTCCCTCGGGGACCATATGTCATTAATAATACGGT
The DNA here is from genome assembly GCA_036186865.1 of Eustoma russellianum. NCBI lineage: Eukaryota > Viridiplantae > Streptophyta > Magnoliopsida > Gentianales > Gentianaceae > Eustoma > Eustoma russellianum. Next base: position 100,062 of record AP025101.1, on the reverse strand, counting down.
CTCGACTTTACGAGTCCTACCATCAAGGACTGTAACTAGTGATCCATTCAGATTACATTGCGTATCCACTAATAAACCGAAGTGACCACTTAACGTGTTGATACATACAAATATTACGTAACACTAGTAGCATATAATATATAACATACATAAGTCTACATGTGTTTGATATGTAACTTAAGTCACACGTGTCGTGCACTACACGTATGAACATATCAAATCTAACATATATTATGTTGAGTTGATATTCAATGAATACGGCGACATCTTCTATGTCGACATTTTCTTCTAAGTCGACATTTTGCCCACTTACTTTTGATTTCTTCAACCAAAAACAGAAAAAAAAAAAACAAAACGACTTACTAAATTGGTTGCGTTTTTTATATTGTGAAGTAGCAGCTGATCGGCACAAGTTGACGCAACTATTGTCAATTAACAATTTTTATATTGTGAAGTAGCAGTTGATCGACACAGTTTCACGCAATTTTCATTATGGGTCATCGGGAAACAACCTCTATGTGAATGTAATACATATTGAGTTATCACGTGTACATGTAAAATCTAATCAGCGCAACTAATAGCTTCTTTGTCTGCAATAATCTAAAGGCTCGAAATAGATGATAACACATAGAGTATAGAATATATAATTTCATCCAAAAAGCCAAAAGTCAAATTTTATAATTGTAAACTTGTAGTTAGCGTGCTGTTAAATGGACCTTTAATGTCTAACTAACTTGATGTTTTTCTGGCAATGAAGCCTTATCTCAATAGTTAAAGTTAAGACTACGAAACCAAAGATCTTGAGTTCAATATTCTCTATGGAGCAAAATTATACCCTTGTATATCATATGACTGAAAAAAAAAATCCTTGATGTTCTGGACGATGATTAGCAGAATGCTTGCTCATCCACGGGCTTCACCATTCAACTACTTCCTTTCTAACTAATGTTGTGTTTCATCCCAAAGAAAAGGAAAATTCATGACTTAATGAAAAAAAACAAAATATCGCATTATTTGCCTGTTTTGGCAACCAAAAGACCATTACATAAAAAGTAAAGGTGTCCCCAAGACATAGCTCAACTGGTTCCGGACAATGGTTCTCGAAAGGGAGGTCAGGAGTTCAATTCTCGTTAAAGGCATGAGAGCCCCTTTCCAGCAAGTGCATAGTGTGGGAGCTTATTTGGCCTTTAGGCTTGCCTGCAGTGATTGAGGCTCCTTATGCAGACTACTGCGTATATGACCAAGCTACTGCTAGCGGGCCGTTGGATACCTGATTTACATTCCTACACTACCTTTGGAACTGTGTGTGGCAGGGACCCTTACTGGTTTGAGGTTCAAACTTTTTTTCATAAAAAGTAAAGGCGACGAACGGGTAAGTCCTAGGTTAGCGGGTGGAGTGGTGACATATTGATGGGTTTCTAAAGGTCGACTTGAGTCTGATATGTTTATTTGACGAGTCGTGTGTAGACTGGCCTAATAAGTTTCCGAGTCTTGTTAGCAATTGTATAAATATTACTCTATTGTCTTACAGGATCCTGTTTATGGCGGGATATGAAGGGGTCAGATGTATTAGAAACACACAAAGATTGTTTTCCAACGACCCATAATGAAAATTGCGTCAAGATATGTCGATCAACTGCTACTTCACAACATAAGAAGCGCAGCCAATTTAGTGAGTCATTTTGCTTTATTCCATCATATTCTAAAGTCAAAGAAGAGTGTGTCTTTGACTCCATTGAAAATGAAACCCAATTGTATAAATAAGTGCTTAAACAAGGTCAACAATTTCAAACAAAAATCATGCAATTATGGTGTTGAACAAGTAAAAACTATTTTAACGAGATAATTACTTTGAAAACATATGGAATCAGAATTAATATGTATAAATAATATGCTTGAGATATAGTCAAGGTAATTCAATCAGCTTGATAAGTTGATGTTGGAAACTTAGTACCATATATTCTAGAGATAATAGTTCACATGGAAAAGGAAAACACAACTTAGATCAATCTTATAAACTTTTTTTCCCAACTTGTGACTTAATTTTTTTTAAAAAAATAGTTGTCCAGCAAACGTTCCAAAAAGAACGACGTTATTAACGGCGTCTGTCAGAATAATTGAAAGCCTCATTGTAGATGGGAACAGGAGTAAAGGCTGACCCAAACTGACTCGAGATGAGCAAATTAGGCAAGACCTACTAGATTTGCATCTCTCTAAGGACATGGTTCATGATAGGAGTTCATGGAGACATAATATTAAGGTTAACGAGGTATAGGTCATATATAGGGACACCTTAGAGTATATTTAGGGACATAGATAGGCGTAGACACTATCTACGCTTTAGGTTGACTTTGGACTTGTTTGCTTATGTATTATCGTTGTTTTGCATTACATGTACATATACGCGTTATGTGTATTTAATATCGAAATACTCTTCTTTGTATTTCCTGAATTACCTCAGTAACACACTAGCACATAATATCTCTATTATTATGTCATTTATGCAGGTACATATAGAGTTGTGGGTCTCACTGGAAGCGAGCTCTCTATCCCTTGGGACAAAGATTTGTCTATCTACCACTTACCCTCTCAGACCCTAACGATAGTTTTTGCTGTCGTTGGGATATTCTGGGTACTGATAATGATGATGATGATGATTAAATCTTTTTGACGTGGACATGATCTAGAACATTGCATGTTACTTTGGAGTTCGATATGTTTCTGACTTAAACCTGCTAAAAACATATAGGAGTTTATATCTTGTTTACAAGTCGTATAGAAGATCACGAGTTATAATGAAAAGTAGTAATACAATATTATACACACTTAATGATGACGACGACGACAACAACAACTATTACGGAATGAGATTTTTCCACCCTCAAATCTCTCACCCTCTTTTCACCGTTCGTCACATGTCATCCATCCACTCTTATACATTTTTTGCTAGCCACTTCTCATGTAGCCTCATCAATCTTCTCCTATTGCTACATGACGTGGTGAGAGATAAATGAATATGCATTATCCCTTAGCTTTACCTGGATCCCCATGCCATATTTGGCCGGTCTAACGCGACACATGACTTCTTCCTATGACTCTCCTCCAAAATATAAAAATGTTCAAACATCTACATGTTTGAACAGCACTACGAAACCAGCCAGACATTTAAATAATCCTTCATTGTTTTTATTATTATTGTAACTATCCAATAATATCATTCTTTTACTCCCTCTTCATAAAATATAATTCTATTTTAATTTTTAATATACTATAATTTAAATTACGTTGAAAATTCGAAGCAAAATTATATCTTGGACACGGATGTTTTAATTAAATTTTGTTGTCCAACATACTTCATTGACTTAGCTTTCTTTTATAAATGCTTCTATCCCTTCCATTTCTCCATTTCCAAAAGAATGCATTTGCTCTCATCATCATCATCATCATCAAAACCACCGTCACCGCCGCCGTCGCCGTCGCCGTCATGGACATGTCAGATTACCCCACCACCAGGTCACCGAGAAAAGAGCTTCTAGGTCCTCGGCCAGCTCCTCTCAAGGTCCGTAAAGACTCCCACAAGATCAAAAAACCGCCGGCGCCACCGCCGGCGCAGAAGCAACAGCAGCAGCCACCAGAGCCGCCACGCCAGCCGGTCATTATATACACCGTTTCCCCAAAGGTGATCCACGCAAACCCTAGCGAGTTCATGAATTTAGTTCAACGCCTCACTGGTCCAAGCTCCATGTCAGCGTCCACGTCAGCCTTCCAAGACAACTCCGGCTCGGTATCTCCGGCGGCGAGATTCGCGTCGGTGGAGAGAACTCGGTCTCCGGACGGGAAGAAACTTCCGAAGGTTAGTGAAAATTATGACGTCACGATGATGGAAGGAGTAGAAATAAGTTCACAAATTGAAAGAGGAACAGGGAATTATTTTCCCGGGATTTTATCACCTAATCCAGCTTCTTTACCACCAATTCCAGCCAACTTTTTTTCTCCACCGTCGGATCCGAATCCATTAGGGTTCTTTCATGATCTCAGCCCTGTATTGCATAGTAACAAAAATTATTTAGATAATAGTTTTATCTTGCCTAGTCCTTCAACCTTTGTATCTCCTCGATTTGCTTCACCAAATGCTCCTTCTCTTGACCTTTTCAATAATATTTTTGACCTTTGACTAAACGTAGAGATTTAGTAAGTGCTAAATATTATTTAGGTAGTAAAAATGAATCCAAATTAAGCTAATTTGATACATATTCACGACCAAGGGTTATAGCTCTAGTTCGAAGGTTTCTATTCTTTTAAGACAAAACTCGTCTGATTACATAAACAGTACTGTTGAAACATGGGTTTAGACTAAGGCAATAGGTGGATGTACTTATTTTCATATAACCCAGGTATTTTTCCTTAAATTGTCCAATGTTGGACAATATTCTCAACACCCTTCCTCACGTGACAACGTGTCTTGACATACACATGTGCCTTAGAACCTGTCCTCAATCAAAAACCACAAGCCAGACATGAGCATCTGGACTTGGGTAAGTAAAGACAATAGATGACCAATCATGGGTCAAGCAATGTGTGAGTACACATTTAAACGGGCTCTGATACCATGTTGAAACCTGAACTTACATGAACTGAGACCCATATCCAATCAAAACATTAAGACAATGGTTGTTGATAAATCATTTTCATATAACTCATGTATTTTTCCTCATATTGGACAATGTGAGACAATATTCTCAAGAGAGACCAGAAGAGTTGCACTCGTTTAGTTGATATTTGATAGCAAAGGGTTGAAGGAGAGATGAAGGATCACACGATGAGCTTTTTGGCTGAAATGTAGTTATTTTTTCTTGTATGTTTTTGGTTTGATGACAATTCTTTTTTGCCGTTGGATTCAGGGCAATGGTATGACTTTTTTTCTTTTCTTTTTTGGAGATTTTCTTGTGTTTCATTCTCGGAAATCAGGAATCTTGTATTCTACGTAAGCTTCGTGGAATCTATCAAATACAGGAAAAATATAACAAGTAGGAATTGTAAATCTTGCATAGTCTCTGGCTATACATGGTTTGTTCTGACATTTGTGGCTGACTTATATAATTATGGCATATAATTCGTGATACATAACGCCTTCAGTAAATCTTTTTCTTTGAGCATTTTCCTTTTTTTCAATTTCAAATTCCTATTTACTGCTTTTAAGTGTTTCCTCCTTTCTTTCTTTTCTTGTTTGTTTTTTTAATGTTTTTTCCCGTATCTCTCCCCCAAGGTTTTCAAATATATCTTCATTCTGAATTTAATGGCCAAATGAGTTCACCGAATATGTATCGTCCATTTGGCAGTTGGGAAGCAATTAATGTAGTTAGACATTGGGAAAGTTAGATCTTTTGTTTGCGTCTGAAAAAGTAGGTTAAATAAATTATACAGCTTGCCAATCAGGATTACCACAAGTAGGGGTGTTAAACGAACCGAGTCGTTCGTGAACTATTCGAGTTCGGTTCGTGTTCGATTCGTATTCGTTTGTTAATTATTTGTTAACGAGCCGAATTCGAATAGGTATTCGAGTTCGTTTAGTTAAACGAGCCGAACTGTTCGCAAACTGTTCGGCTCGTTTAAACAGTTATAAGGTTATCGAGCCGAACTCGAACCAATTTTAAAGTTCGTTTAGCTAAACGAACCGAGCCGAACTATTCGTTTAGCTAAACGAATTCGAGTTCGAAAACTTAGTATTCGGTTCGGCTCGGTTCGTTAACACCCCTAACCACAAGTGGATGGAATTAAAGGATCGGTGCAATAGTCTTTCGTGTATATATGCAGGATACGAAAAGAGACGGGATCGTTTTGCGGTCTGATATACACAGCTTTACCCTACATTTTTTTGTGCAAGAGGCTGTTTCCGCTGCTCGAAACCCGTGACCTCAAGGTCACAAAACAACAACCGTCTTCAAATAGACGGAATAAGTCTCAAAACAAAAAGTCTTGATAAATCTTTAGAAGTGTAAGGTTCTTCTACTTTCATATTGGTCTAATTCCATCTTTATAGTGGTGAATTAGTTTAGTCAATGATCATGTATTGTATAATATATGTATTCACATAATGTCTATTATGTAACTCCACTAAGTAATGGTATATGATATTTTCGTGTATCAACACAAAATAAAATTATACAGCTATTTAAGTCTTACCTGTGCAGGCACATGTGCATGTTCTTGCGGCATTGACTTCAGGAAAATACCGAAAGAATCAAGGCCTGCTGATTACCATATAATTTCTTTTCATCTTTCAACGCAATGATTTTCATTATGATGCTTTAATTCATTATCAATAAATTGGATTTTCTTTTTGCCTATCTCAGGAAAATATTATATGCAAAATAAAACGTGTTACTATGACATGGTACTGTGTATAAATGAAATTCAACTTGTGTAGCGCCCCGACCCGATACCGTCATCGGAACCAGTGCACCCGCCGTAGTCTACTATGAGAACTACGAAGCGTCAAAGCGGATCAAACATACATCTATGACGTAAGATAAATCAACGGAAACGTTGATAAATTTAAAACTTCATCGTCATTAAAACAATCATAAAATGCAGCGGAATTAAAAGGTGTTTGATCATCTAGCTAACACAAGTGTCAGGACAACATAATGAAATGGAGTTTCCAATCTCGAGAAAATAACCCAGCATCTATCTATTCCCATGTCCGTCATCCCACTGAGCCCACTCGCCATCGTCCTCGATAAATATCAACTCATATTCAGGCTCACCTGAAAAAGAATAGAGTAACTGTTCTTAGCGAAATTATCGCCAGCAAGTAACCCGTCTATACACCTTACGGAATCACACACGACGAGTCACCAGTGTAGAAAACATTGCCCAAAAATAAGGTGCTCGGGTTAACAAATAACATTTTAATAAGAATTCCTCAAACAGATAAAGCACATATATGTACGCAGATACGAGAACCAACATGTATTAAAACAACGTATCACATAAGCAAGTCATAAACTAACCACGTTTCTTGCATATCAAGTCTTATGCTTCGTGTATCATGATGCATGTACTTCTTTAAAATCACACACAACACCCATGCATATGTCTTCTTTCATAAACATGTCATGCATGTCAATTCAAACATTTCATCACTTTACATATCATATTCTTCGCGTAGCAGAACTTTATACCCTGTGGATGATCAGTCCACAGCAAACAGAACTTTATACCCCGTGCTGAAAGGTCCACGGCCCCATAACATATAACTTTATACCCCGTGCTGAAAGGTCCACGGCCCCATTACATATATATATCCGTGCTGAAAGGTCCACGGCCCCATTACATATATCATATATCCGTGCTGAAAGGTCCACGGCCCCAAATACTTATTTCCGTGCTGAAGGTCCACGGCCCCATAAAATAACTTTTTTTCCGTGCTGATAGGTCCACGGCCCCATAAAATACTTTATACCCTGCTGTTGATTCACAGATCACGCTTTTATACCCTGCTTTCGCAGACGTGACTTTTATACCCTGCGATCAACCAGCAGCCATTTTGTCTTTCGAAAACTTTAAACCTTTCTTGTAACCACATGTTCTTTGCAAAGCAAATCACAAATCAAATGCAAGTGCCCATGTCATGATGCAGGATGCACATGTAACTTCGTATCAAACATGTATCACACACATTCACATATCGTACTTATCAAGTATACAGTCTTGCACCTCAAACAATCCATGTTCGTATCTTTCCAAGCCCATTCGTCTTACCAAATCACTCGGGATTCAATCTTATTCTTACATGATCAAACTTACCATCTACCTCAATTACACTCAATTACCTTTGCGTTTTATGTTCAAAAGAAGTGTAAGGTTACTACACGTACATAGGGCACCTAAAGGGTCAAAAGACTTCCAGTAGTTGGAACGCTACATGAAGCGCCTATAGTGACTTAGAGCGCCTATACTAGGCGTTCGAAGTGTTCGGGGATGTTCCGTAGACATTGAACGCCTACATGAAGCGCCTAATGTGACATAGAGCGCTTTATGTAGGTGTTCGAAGTGTTCGGGGATGATTCAGGACACATTGAACGCTACATTAGGCGCCTAATGTGACATAGAGCGCCTAATGTAGGCGTTCGAAGTGTTCTGACGGTTCTAAATTGCAGTTTTTCTGTACGGGAAAGCTTCAGGACACATTGAACGCTACATTAGGCGCCTAATGTGACATAGAGCGCCTAATGTAGGCGTTCGAAGTGTTCTGACGATGCCAAACTGCAGTTTTTCTGCAGTAACTTCCTCTCCAACACCCTCCTTCTTCAACCCTTTCATTTTCAACACTTAAAGATCCATCTTAACATCTAGATTCATCTTACTTAACACACATCTAAACATGAATTGATGCCTAGCCATGCCTAACAATATCCACTCTAGCCTTCAATCATTCACAACCTTCAAAAGATCTCATCAACTTTCCCAACACAACAAGACTACAGCAATGTCATCACTCATCTCTCAATTTCCTGCACTTACTCTCAAATCTAAGTGTAGACAATCAACATAAGAGTAGCAAGACAATAAGCACGTCAAAATATACACTTTTATGGGCATGCTTGACAACAACGAAGCACCACACAACTATTTTCATAAATATGGCCCAAAGAACAAGACTTTACACAATTAGCAACAAGACTTATATAACAAAGCATTTAAGATAGACAAGACAAGAATACTAATGTGTGATTCATGTTTTCTCTTTGTAAGAACATAGGGCCTAAGTATCAAAATTTGCGTAAAGCGTATAGAAAGATTACTTGCCTTGATTTCTAGTTAACCTTACGGATTTACTGCAGAACCTTGATAAGGATTGATCCTAGAATGGCCTTTCTCCTTCCTTTCCTTCTTCTTCTTCTTCTTCCTCTCCTTTTCTTTCTCTCTTTTCCTGCGGTTTACCTCTCCCTTTTTTTGATGTTAAAACCGTCCCCCCTTAATGCCAATGGGGAGTTATACCAAGTGTGGTGTAACTCCCCTATCTTTAGTAGGGGCTTTTATGCAATTACCCGTAATTACCTTTAATTCTAATTCTAACCCCTTTTCTTACTTTCTATATTTAAATAACTAAATACCACAATCTACATCATTAATAAATTGAATTCAAGGTTGACCTAGAGTGTTGAAAGTCGTGCTTAAAAGTCACGGGGTGTAACAACTTGTCTTAAGTGCTGCTCGTTACTTTGTAATGAAGCTGTTTCTATTTTTATATCTTGATATGCGACCTTTTCGAACATAAATCAAGGTAGCTTAAGATACAATAACAACAATCATACTTATTATATCACAAAGATAGCAAAATTTATCGCAAGAGTCTAGGGAGGGTGAACGCCAGGCAAACAATATGTATCTGCATAGATAACACAATAATCAAGGTGGCTTAAGATGTACGTATATATTAGCGGTAGTTGTCATGTTATATGTTTATACACAAAGAAAAATCTTAACTGGATTAACGATTTCCATTAACGTTATTACACGCAAGGAAAGATGCAATGTACCCAAAAATGGTACTAATATATACAATTCTTGTGTATTACTCTAAGACTAACCTTTCAACGTCGACAATATTCAATGAGTTACAATTTTACCTTTTTTTCCTCATTTTTTAAACTTTTTTCCCTTTAACTGTAACTTCAGCCGCACAGCCGACGGTGAGAATAGTCAGCTCACTATCGAAGGTCAAGTGGTCCCACAGGTAAGCAAGTTCAAGTATCTAGGATCGTTTGTATAGCAAGATGGGGACATAGTGACGTAGCACACAGAGTTCAGGCAAGCTGGTGTAGATGGAGGGGGCCTCAGGGGTGGTATGTGATAAGAATTGTCCTACTAAATTAAAGGAAAAATTTTACAGGGTGGCAGTGCGACCGGCAATGTTATATGGAATAGACTGTTGAGCCATGAAGAGGACATAGTAGCAGAGATGAGGATGCTGAGGTAGTGTGGGCATACAAGGCTAGACCGGCTCAGAAATGATGTATTTAGGGAAAGCTAGGGGTGGCTAGTATAGCGGATAAGATAAGGGAGGGAAGACTAAGATGGTTTGGCATGTCAAGAGGAGACAGACAACAATGTATGTCAGAGTAGTTGAAAACCTCACTGTAGAAGGGAAGAAGAGTAAAGGCAGACCCAAACTGACTTTGAATGAGCAAATTAGGCAGGACTTACTAGATTTACACTTCCATGAGTACATGGTCCACAATATGAGTTCATGGAAGCAGGGGGATTAAAGTTAAGGAAGCTTAAACAGAATATAGGGATACCTTAGAGTATACCTAGGAGCGTAGATACTCTCTACACTTTAGGTGGCCTTTGCATTTTTTGTTCTCTTCTGTCATTTTTCTGTCATTATTTGTGCATATACACGTTATGACTATTTTAATATCGTAAGAGGTCTATTGTTTTATTAAATTCCTTCACTAACACACTAGCACATCATAGCCCTATTATTGTTTTATATATGCAGGTACAAATAGAGCCGGTGGTATCACTAGAAGCAAACTCTCTATCCCTTGTGATGGAGGTATTGTTTGTCTGCCTATCAACCTCTCCAGACCCTAACGGTATCTTCTGCTGTCGTTAATATATACTGGGCATGTGTTATTGTTGTAATTGCCTTAATAAAATGTATTTGGGCATCTTGTGGTATGTTGAAAAAGGCCGACAATTTTGGATCAGAAACGCCAACATGATTCAAACTCTTATATACATTTCTTACACGTTTGGTTTTAGAAATTTTACATCTTCCACACAGTTTCTTTGAGTTGAAATGGTTGGACCTCCGAAGTCAAAGTATTACTTTTTTACAACTAAAAATATATATGAAGTTTTATGGGATGACAAGTTCTATAAGAAGTTTTATGGAAAACAAAAAAATAATAATGTACACGGTTGTATTTCAAGTGCAAATGAATAAAGCTCCTTTTCTCGTTAAAAATAATAATGATGTGGACAGAGAAGAAATGAGAACTATATTGGCCACTTGTCCAAAGGCTAATGATAGATCAAAAAGTCCACCTAATACGCGCAAAGAAGGATACCAGAGTTTGACTTTATTATTAACTACATTTACTTTAGTATATGAATATTCGCTTTAAATGATTGTGGCTTATTTATATATATAAGAAAAAGTATTATAAAGTTTGACACCTACCCTTGAATTTGGTGACCGAAACATGTGAGCTCTTATATGTAATTTCTTGGAGGGCAAATGCCAACTCTCTGCCCAAGGGTCTTATGTGTAATTTCTTATCTTTGTGTTGGGATGATCAACATTTTCTATGTGGCTATTTCTCTATGATTTACGATAACTAAATAAGGCTAAATAAAGTTGGTATTTAGACAGTTTAATCGGAGTTCTGCTTTGGTATCTGTCAACTTGAAAACACATTTTTAGATTTATCTCCTGATTTAAGAAAGTGACATATGTATCCAAATACGAGTTTCATTCTAAAAATGGTGAAACTCGAAGATTTACCATAATCATATAAGTGTAACAATCAAGACATTATTGTTACGAATTAAGTACTCGCCTTTTAGTCAGAATATCTTGTCAGAGGATTTTCTTAAAATAGTAAATTCGAAAAGAATCAACAGCTAGCATAATCGGTGTAAAATAGATCAAGACACAAAAATAAACAGTTTAAAAGCTCAAAAAAAAAAGAGAAAAAAAACGAAAGCGAATAGAAAAATGAAAAGCAATGTGCAAGAAGAGGCCACTCCATTTAAAATAGAAGACATATATAATTGATGAAGTCATTAGTCTGGATATCCATTCATCCAATGGTTCATGATTATCTACTTCAAATTGTAAATACAATAACAAAAATATTATCCCGTTGTCATAGAGTTTCTGACTATTATGGGTATAGGGGTCGGATGTACTTTTAAGTTGTGAATGAAACTCGATTATATAAGAAGCCAAGTCGGAATCAGTCTGTGGACTGATGGCTTTGTTCTGAATTGTTCGATTGTTGAATTTTGAATTATTGATTGGTTCACTGTTATGTAGGGGGTCTCACTGGACTGACTCTAGCCTGGATAGAGGTATTGTCTGCCTACTACTACTCCCCAGACCCTGACGATAGATTTGCTGTCGTCGAGATATACTGGATACAGATGATGATGATGATTGGTTCACTGTTAATGGGCTGAGGACACGAAAAAAAAGCCGGCTAAAAACCTCAGCCTCCTTTTTCTGGGCCATATTTCTGCCTGTTGCGGCTTGAAAGGTTCAGCCCGGTTTGCCGTTTTAATGGTCCCGGTCTTTGCGACAGAATGTTTACAGTCAAAAAGAAATGAAAGCGAAAGCTTGAGAATGACTTGTTCTTTGTTAGAATTGTCTGGTTGTTCTCACCACCAAGGGTAGCTCAAGCAGTTTGAATTTGATAGCCGTAGTATAAGTATTTGAGTCATATTATCAGCTCTTTATATCATATAGAGTTTGAGCTCAGATTTGTGAACATCGATTCTTGAACATTTTACCTAAAAATCGTTAAATGATCTGATTTCCTCCTAACAAAGTTCTTTCGGATTAGAACAATGAGAGAGTGCTTTTGCATCCGAGAATTTTTTTTTTGTTATTTAACTTATTTACTCCTTTTCTTTTGTCCATTCCTATATTCCGTCATATCTTGTTACCAGTATTTTTTTTTTTTTTTTACTTTAACCTTCTCTGTACCCTAAATAATTTCTTGGTTGGCTTTCGCCTGGGTTTGGGTCATGCTTTTTCTTATTAGTATGTATAATAGTAAGATATATATACACCCATAAATTTATATAAAATTATAAGTTTATATTGACATCTTACTTATACATATACTAATAAAAGCAGGTTCTTACTTTTAACTTCGTTATGATCTTTTATAGGTGTGATGATTAATTTGTATATATGTTTATTATTATAATCACGATATATTCAGAACATATTTCTCAATAAAATATTTAAACTTAAAAGTGACGCATGAAAGAAGCATAATGATTATCATATAACATTCTTTATTCTCTTTAACTATTGGTTTCTCAAATAGGTGATGCTATAAACGTAATCTTTTACAATATTTCAGTGACTATAGTAACTATATAATAAGTGATTATGTACCTGTTCATTTTCTGAATAGTTAGAATTTCGAAATAACTTCCACTCTTTAGAACCTTAATAACTTATTAAGGTTAAAGAAAAGACCTCGCATAACTAAAATCTCTAAAAAGTTAGGCATATTAGACAAGGCCATTCTTAGCTTAGCAATACCAGCTGTAAACGAACGGAACAAACCGAACATCGCATTGTTCAAACTCGGTTTATTTAACTTACTGAACGAGCCAAACTTGCTCGTTTATTTAAACAAACATTTTTAATTGTTCAAGCTTAGTTCATTTAACTCACAAACAACATTAACGAGCCAACCTTAAACGAACGGTGTCACTACGAGTTCGAACAGAAAAAAATGGTTCAAGCTGGTTTGTTAACGCTTTAGCCGAGCCAAGCTCAAGCTGAACGAGCCGAACATACCGAGCAGCTCGGATCATTTACAGCCTACCTATAGGTAGATACAATAACTTTTACCCTTGCCACTTGCTCCAACAAGAAACACTTCCATTTTCCTCTTCACAAAAATCAATTAGCTACAAGAGGCAAAGAAACACTTCTATTTAAGTAGTGGTAGTTGATTCCATGCTAGGTAAACGAAAATGCAGACCAATTCATGGCATTCTAAGCTGGCTCTGATATCAAAAAACGCGCAAATCCTAACTAGAGACTCTGAACGCAAGGAGGGGGGGGGGGGGGATTCTTATCCACAGACTATGAAACACACGAGGGCAAAACTAGACCCACTAACTGCACCATTGGATCTCAGGAATATGTCAATGGCTTCCCTAACATGGAACACAAGATAGCCTAAATGGAGCTCTTCCAGTCCTAGTTGATCTTTTTTGCTTGGTAAACTATTAACATATATTCCAAAGTGTAAAGCTGCAAACTTTTCTATGCAAAACTGCAGCCATGCTCATTCCTGAGGGAACTGACTGAAACTCGACGAACAGAGGGATGATCTATGATCCAACTATCGCGTTGTACATTCAGCTTCTTTGACAGCTTTAGAAGGATTACCTTGCTTTCCTCTGAAAACTCCCCACAGAAAATATTTCCCCTGAAATCCTGCAAAATGCCAATATATCATGGCATCAGCTATAAATCTAGAAGATACATTACAATGCTATACAAGAAAAATAAAGGAACTCACTCCAGAAATCGACTGGCAGTTCATTGGAGGGAAACACCAAAAGCTCTGCAGTTTTAGTGATTGCTTTCATAGCAAGTTTTTTAAGCATCATCTCCGCTACTAATCCATCAAAAATACCTTCATATCTGCAGCAGACAAGAAATCAACAAACGAAAATGCAGCAAAACATTTTGAAAAGCAAAGCGCAGTGAGGCAGATACTGAAACCACCACCTTTTGGACATTGGGAAAAAATATACAGCGATATCATCATCAGATGGTATTGTCCCCTGAAATTTTTTCGGCCACACACCTGCCTTTGGATGCATTTCAAGATCAATTGCTGATGGAAACGAACTCGCCTCGTCATATACCTGCTTGCACACTTTATTTGACAAGTGAGCGACAACTAATCTACCGACTGCTTCATCAGGTTCCTTGGTGTTCAGTATGTTAAAGCTTCCCCTGACCACAAGATAGAAGAAACCATCAGTTCCAATTATGAACATCAATGAAGTAAAGAAAAACAAAAAAATTACATATCCAATTACTGACGTCCAAATCGGGTCAATGACTGGTTGTGCATATCCATGGCATGCGGATGCTAAATTCAACGACGGCTTGCTAAAGGTAGAGCAGTGGGCTTCTACTTGTTGCTTAAGCCCCTGCGGTAATTCAACGCTCTTCGTTGATAGATATTACGTGTATGGACTATTGCTTCAAGACCTGCATTTTCATCATGCTGTCGATGTCGGTTATTCTGCTTAGCAATTGAGTTAGAACAGCCAAATTCTGTTTTCTCGCCATTGACCTTTTTAACGGTAAAAGATCGTTTGCTGGATCTATTTCTTCAAGAAATGTATTTTCTTCATGCTGTTGATGTCGACCATCCAGCTTGGCCTTTGAGCCAAAAGCCTTTTTATTCTCCACTCCGGCTAAATCAGGATCACTAGACAATTTACTGCGTTCAGTTAATTCCTTGCTTGATCTTTCTTCATAGGGTTTCCCAGGGTTGCGACTTTTCAGCCGGTGCTCATCCTTCCGTAACAAGTTTTCTCTTATATATTTCTTCTTCAAGCTATCTTTAACAGGCCCTTCATTGCTTGTGGATTCAGCATTTAATGACCCACCCTGCCGTTTGTCAATTGTTGCTGATATGCACTCTCCTGTAACTGCTTCTACTCTTACCATTCAGGTACTTGCTGCAGGATCTGTCTTCTTCTTCAACTCCAAAGGGACACATTCACCGGTTAACTGAGAAGTTGGATCCAGCTTGGCCTCGCGTGTAGATACCAACTTAGTTGTTTTCCCTTCCGGTAACCCTTTATTGGAACTGCTTTCAGGATCTCCCGGTTTGTGCAGGCTTTCCTTTCCGACAGATCACATTTCGAGGGTGTTACTTCTGGCGGAACCACAAAATCACAATCGTCACAAACCCAAGGCACAAATTCGTAAGAGTTTCAGGCAATTCGTCTAGACAGTACCTGTGGGTGAAACATAAAAAAGCCAAATAGAACAAGGTCAGCAAAGCCCCTATGGTATGTGAAAATATTTATATTTATTTCACTTCTTGGTCATCCGCTAAGATTTGCAGTAGTTCATGCAAGCCAGACTTGGATCTCAATGAAATTCCACCTTTAAGGAAAAAACCCGTGTCTTAACTAGGCAAACCAATATCCTTATAGGTAATAAAAGCAATATGAGCAACAACATATTGTACAATTATGAGCAAATGCACTGCTGAGCAACAGAAGCATGAAGGCTATAAAAGGCTAGAGAGGGGAGAGAGGGGGCGCGGGGGGTGGGGGAGGATATTCTTTGCAGCTAAAACAACCCACTGCCAATAGTATTGCATTCATGTGCAATATCATTTCGGAACACAAGAAGAAAATGAGATGAATTTTTCACCAAGAAAACAAATTAACCTCGTTTCAGTATCATCTTGCCGTCTCCATACCACAAAGACTACCCTTTACTTACAGATGTGTCATTTCGCTGAAGTATCATCTCTCTTAGAAATCAAATGCCTATCAAATAATATTATCATTTATCCCTTCATATAAAATTATTGTTTGTCTGCCTCTCATCCTCCACAGACCCTAGCGATAGCTTTTGCTGCTGTTGGAATATACTAGGTATGATTCATTGATTGATGTCAGTTGGAAACAAAAGCAATGGGGGCACGAGAATACAACTTCTAACCAGGACTAGGTTCAATTTACATCATAAGTACCGCAAATACGATGTACCGATCCATAAGTATAGAACTCACTCAGTTCCCCATAAGTATAGCACTCACTCAGTTCCTACTGATTACATCATTTAAGTTAAACTTGGGCAGATACATACAGCACGCAAACCTTCTTTCACGAAGAACAAAAGATATACATAGTTCAAACCAGCATCACATGGAACAAAAAACTCACAAGGGTTTGTGGATTATGGGAAGATATGCCTTCACTTTGTTGGAAAAACAGCCGCTTCATCTCATGGGAGTTTCCAGTTAATATATTTGTAAGCTTATTTTGACTATGGATTCAATTTCAGGGATTTTAAGTGAACCAAATTTGGGTAAATAACCGCTAAAGGTGCTCTTTGCCTCCATCCTATAGAGAAAATTCTTATTCTTTTGATTGCTCAGTACTAATTGCACCAACTGAATATTTTCAGAAGCAATGGCATGCTGCTTCTGAAAACTGCAGTCCATAAAAGCATGCCTCTTTCATAAGTTATGCCTCCGAATATGGATTAAAACAGAGGAAGCAGTAACTTTCTACTGTGAAATTTAACTCCACTGCAAAGAGTCACGTTATACAAGAACAAGACTAACTATAAGTTCCAGAGACAAACATGATTTTTAAAATCCAGTCAGTGTTCTGTGTAGTGTGAACATGAAGTAAAAGACCAAGTCCCCTCCTAATCTTTACGAGTGTTTGACAAAGAGTAAAAGTGAAGCCCCCCAACCCCCAACTCAGATGTTGCAGTCACAAAAAACTAGAGGTAGAGTTGAGCAACCAACCGATGCACAGCATAATATAGACATTTTGTACAAAAAACCAAGGCATTTTGAGCACCTTCATCACCGCATTGCAAGCATATCGTCACCTATACAAGTAAAGAACATGAGGAAGTTAGTCAATTCAATGCAAAAGTTCCATGAAAATTAGAATCAGCACCAAAACCAAGAAGAAGATCATTTCACTGGTCTATAAGCACGAGTCTTCACAGGGTTTCACAGAGAGGCGATTTTTCAGCCCGTGCTCATACTACACAGAGGCCGAAACCAAAACCCCAGAAGAAAGAAATATCCCAATCAAGAAAAAAGTTGCAAGAAAATTACCATTGTTGGAAGAAATTGAAAATCCCAGCAAGCCGGCAAAGGTGAGAACTTGAATTCATCAGAAATGGTTCTACATGTATCTCATCATGAGCAATTGGAGAATGAAAATACCAAAAGAACGTTGCAATTTTGGCAGGTTTTTTCTTTTCTTTTTCAATTTGAGGGGGCCAGAAAGCAACTTCAAGTTAATAAAAGCTGAGGCCTTTAACAGTGATCCATCGGTACGGAATTTGAGGGATGAGTTTTCAAAATTGCTGGGAGTTATGGGACAGAGGAAAACTGGAAAAGGGTTGAATGTAAATTATCTAGTAGTTGTGGAAACTGAAAAGTTCGATTAATATATTTATTTTGCCAAGAAAACTGAAATTTTTTAAAATGAGAGTTATAGTTTACTTCATATTCCTATTTTCCATTTTTATATAGGAAACTTTTTATTGTGTCATGATATCATGATACTGGGCTAAATTATCATTCCAAAAAAACTTGTGTAATTATTTTAAATGTGATAACAATGTGAGAATTCAGAAGTGTCACTACTAGTTAAGCTTATTTTAAATTTTAAAAAACAAATTAAACTAATGACTACTTTTCGACACTTTTTTTAAAAAATAAACTAATGACCTGCCCCCGTGGGCTGTGCTAACCTAAGACCAAACATGGGAGTTGGCTGATTTTTGGCTGACCCACTATAAACAGGTTAAAATACTTGTTATCAGCATCACAATTTTTGGTTTTACCATAGAACAAAGGGGGAAAAGTATATATTCTTGAAGGATTTCAACAAAATGATAATAGCTAGAACACTTCAACTATAGCGAACAAAGGATGATGCAAAAGAACATACCATAAATGTACACAAAGTACCCGTGTATCAACCAAAAATACAGAATTAGCATAGGGATTATAAATATGACACTCCCATAATTAAAATGGAATTACATTATCCAAAGACTAAAACTTCATATCAAGGCGGCACAACAACAAAATCAATGTGAGGAGGTATCATTCCCTTGAACTGCTCCTCCACAAACTTGTCATATTCTTCACTTTCACAGCTATCTTTATATGGGAGGGGAAGAAATTGTTGCTGGTGAGGATTAATAGTGATTTTCTTTAGCCTGACCGCGTTCTCCAACAAGTAGTTGAGAAACTCAAGTTCACATGTACGACCACA
>AP025101.1:46782-64175 GCA_036186865.1 Eustoma russellianum | reverse complement strand
TTATAAAAAAAAATTGATCCACCTTTGTAAACCATTCAGTCGAAAAATCTGGAAAAATCCAATTTAGCTAACTTGGATGAGAACATGGGGTCCTCCTTCAAACTGCTCTGTGGTTTTTTCTCTATTAGAGTGTAACCGCCTGCTGCAATTGCTTGAATTTCTGTTTGAAACTTCGTTGCTTGAGACCAATGCTTCAGATAGTTTTTGGATGGTGTTCTCCATATGGTGTAGCTTGTCGGCAATGCTGATCTTCATTCTGCTCAAGACTAAGTTTCCAAGTTTTTGTTTCGCTTTTTCTTATTGGACGACATCGTGAGGTTGCTTTTTTACCAATGATAGGTCCCAATCAAAGCTAATGAAATTATGTGATAACGTGAGAATAACTAGCATAATCGAGACTTATTGGATTCAACGTTGAAAAAAACTGTATAACAGAAAAAGAAAACAAAGATTGTGCAGACAACTTTGAGGGGGTGGAAAAGATGATATAAGAAATGCAAACATGGGCTTTCAAACGATTACGCAGCTAACTTATGTTACATACAAGCTGAAACAAATAACTAAATGGCCTAAACATCTGGCCATGAATGGCAACAAACTAGCCACTTCCTGTAGACAGGGTCAAACTGAGACAAATTCAAATCAGAAAACAATTAGCAGTCCTAAAAAGCAGCTAACTGAGAGTCCTCCATGCTTTTAGGAGCTGCAAAAACTCAAGTCTTTGTTCAGAAGCTTGAATCTGTTTGCTAGCAAAGGATAAAAATGTCTACGAACTGATCCTCCGATATGCAATAATTAGGCTCACATCTCCTTCCTTTTGCACTTCTTTTATAAAAGAAAGTTTCGATCTTTAAATGCTTAAATTGTTTTTGTAACGAAAAACTGGATCCATGAGCGATTGCTATTGCTGCCTGGCCACAAATACCTTCGCATTATTTGGTTGCTTCAAATACAAATCACTTGGCAACTTTCTCAGTCGCACCGCTAAATCGCTTATGGTGTGGGATAGGATTTGCTGTTTGAAACCTTGGAAAATGGTCCCCTTATGAGGTATTCAGTGATTTCAAGTCCGGCTTTTTAAAGAGCGATTTCCTGTAGGCTACAGAAAGTTAGAAAGAATATTATTTATTTAAGTAAATTCAATTAAAGTTCTTCGTTAACTCTTTCTTTTTTATATATCTTGAAGTTGATTCAGTACATTCGATCAAAACTTTCTTTCCGCAAACCCACCTCCTTTCTCTGTGTGTGGCATGTGTGATAGACAAAAGATATGGTGTGACCAATTTTCCATTTTTTTCCGGTACCACAATCTGTCCGTAGTACATGGATAGCACACCAATAGTTAACCCACGGAATCTCTGCTTAAGTTAAAAGATCCATTGGGCAAAGTCACAATAACAACCATATCCAGTATATTCCAACAGCACAAACTATCACTAAGGTCTAGAAAGAGTGAGAGACAGACAAACAATACATTCATCCCAAATGATAGAGTATTTGCTTCCAGTGAGACCCCCGGCTCTATAGGTAACTGTACCGATATCATAGCAATAAGAATATGTACTAGTCAATAGATTTTATTAAACATACACAGAAGTCCTACGATATTAAAATAGTCATAACAATGAATATGTACAGATAGTTGAAAGACAAAGACCGAAACAAAAATGTGCAAAGTCATCTAAAGTGCAAAGTCACGACAACGTACAAAAAAAAACAGTAAAGCAAAACGTGCCAGCATCTTGAACCGTAATTCCTGCATCTTCATCTCCTTACATAATTATATTATATATAGAATGGATAAGTTATCCTGGCGAATTCCAACGACAACATAGGCAAAGCAGAGTATGAAAACTAAGGTGATGAACAATTAACGAAGGAAAAGATAAACCAGTTAAAGAAACTTCGCCCATTTCTTGGCGCCAAAACTGAATAATTTATATACAAGAGAGAATAAAATAAGGTTGGGCCCTAATAAATAATTTACGACATCAAATCAACCAGGCATCTTATCTAGGTTGCTTTGCCTGCTGTTTATTTTGGCTGTCTAACAGCCATCAATAACTACAAAATTATGTCCGACTTTCTCCCCATCTGACATAGTCTTAGGAAGGCGAAACGATTCCTTCTGATCGGCGGCCGCTTTGGCCGGAAACTGATGACTTGTCAGAACCACGAACATTATATCTCTCATAAACCTTATCGCGATTCTCAGACCACCATGTCTCTGCTTGGTGCTCTCCAAATCTCCTCCGGCTGCAGATGTATTTTATATGTCAATTTGCAAAGCTCAAGAGAAAGCCTATTTCACTCTGTGCTTAATGTAAACCCATTTCGTTATGTGCAAAGAGAACCCTTTTGTGAAATGTTAAACATAAAGAAGTCCTAACAGTTAAAAGACTAAAAGACTAAATGAAGCCCAGCATAACAAAACGATATTACATATGAATACACAATAGATACGTGAAAAAATAATTATACTCGCCTTAAAGAATTATAGACAGATTAAAAAATAACCTACCAGTAATGAGAAAATATATGCAACAAGTTTCCAGCACCCAGAAAAAAGATGAAGAAATGTACCTAAAGCGCACACGTTTGAGATCTCTTGTCCCATCATGGAGGGCTACCAATGTTATATATACACCAGGCTCATATTGCTCAATCCACCCATTCTCTATTTGATTAGGACTTCTAGGAACTGCTGTACCTATAGACTTTGAGGCTACTTCACTGTCCTGGAAGGCCGTGATATCTTTGTTGTCAAGTGAATCTTGGGAACTACCATTGTGTGCTTGAACACTTCCATTGCTATCAGACAGTCTATTTTCCTTGCCATTCGGTATAAAATGCCCTGAAATTTGCTTATGTTGATAATCGGTGCTTCTACTTGTTCCAATGGGAAATTCAGTAGTGCGCTCTACTCCTTTTACTGTGGCCCTAGTGGGAGAGGCGACACAAGAACCATCAATTGAGTCCATCCTTGAATGACAGACCCCATTTGTGTTCATATGGTTATGCCATTCGACTCCAAACCATTTGGTAGATAAGGAACTTTGATGCTATCCATGTCATATACACCAGGGGGCAACCTCTCAGCCATGTCTTTCAGCTAAAAGGAGGGGCGGGGGGTCAGATCAATTACATTTGGAAAACGATGTTAACACAGAAAGCATAATTCACTAGACAAAAAACATCTGAATTTAGAGATACATTACCTTGAAACGATCTGAACTTAAACTATATTGTTTTAATTTCAGATAATTGGTCAAGAACTTTAATGGTCTCACATTTACATACATTATTTTGTGTGTGTGTGTGTGTGTGTGTGTGTGTGTGAGAGAGAGAGAGAGAGAGAGAGAGAGAGAGAGAGAGAGTGATGCAATGCGGCCAGATGAAGAATACTGGCGCCTACTAAAATAAAGGGGAGTAAATGATGAAGACACATTCCCATATGTAAATTCCGATGCATGATACACATCGGTACTCCAGTGCATTTCTCCATGCTTTAGTCCTCTTAGCCCTCTACAGAGTCATCCTCCTAGGCTCGGCTTCGATCATCCGCAACATCAAGAGTAGTAGGTTTAAGAAAATGAGAAAGGAAGCGGGCAGAATAGAGAGAGAGAGAGAGAGAGAGAGAGAGAGGGGATCATCCAACACATCGAATGTTACACAGATAGAGTGATAGAAGTATCAACAGAAAATATGCAGGGCACCACAGAAGTAGTTCCAGCCTACAATGAGAAGAAGGATCAAGGCTAGAAAGCAAACTCGACAAATTATATCCATCTGCTGAACCGACTGGTTCTGGCAAACCATTTGAGATTCACAGTCAGCAATCCAATTGGCCAGATGGTGGTTAATACACGCTATATTTTGTTTAAAGAGATCAAATACAGGGGAAAATCATCCTGGTGCACTAAACACAATAGGTAGCTACGCCATAAGAGGATCTCTTCCTAATCACCAACTTGAAGCAACAACACCTGTCTTGACAACCTTTACTCCTCTATTATATTGTTCAACAAACTACCATTACTATTGTTCAATCCTTTTCCATATAATATTACCAATTTGGTCAGAGCGAAAGTTTACCATGAATATTTCACAATTCTTTTTTTCTCAATAATTCCTCAAGTCAAAAGACTAATTACTTGGTTCTTTTATTTTTCTTTTATTGACCTCAACATGTTGATATTTGCACTAATAGGACGTGAATGTAACCGCTGTTGAAGACAACAGAAGTAGGATCTTTAACTTATTTCAACAACTAGAAACATAATCTAACCTGTGCTGTGAGTGATTTAATCACTTCCTTGGCAGCTTTACATTTAGCAGCTTCTTCTGCAGCCAATACCGTAGCCTCTTGAGCTCTTTTTGTTGATTTCTGAAGTTCTAGATCTTTAACTTCGCATTGATGTGCCAGCTTTTCAACCTACCCCAGATTGGAGAATCAAGCGAGTTCAGGAAGCTGATAAGAAGCAATAAACACAGGCTTCAAGTAGAATACAAGGGTGATGCAAGTACCTGCGCACGCAGTTTATGAATTTCTTGATTCAATATTTCATTAGTTTTCTTCAAACTATCAGCACTGCTCTTGGAAAGAGATAGTCCAGATGTCGTCGGTACAGGTGTCGCAGAACGTGGAGGACTTGTTTTTCTCGACAAAGGTGACACTGGTCTAGAACCAATACTCGAAGGAGCAATAATTGGTCTGGGAACTGTTCTTCGCATATCAATAGCGGTCGATAAACGACATCTTTCAACTGCATCAAAGGCGTTTGAGAAGAACGTCCTATTAAAAAGGTATCAGTTTTCTTGCCCTGCTTGGCCGCTTTGCTATCCAGTTGCTTAATCAAATCAAGGTTGGATGGCAATGCAGACTTAGCCAAACGAAATTCTGATTTGTCCAGTTTGTCCTTGTTTTCACCCGAGAGGCGTGGTACAGAACTCCTCCTGCTAAGTTTGGCAAAACAAGAATCACAAACACGATATGGCTTACCAGGATTAGGGGCCAAAGCAGCACCTAGAGCTTTTCGTGAACTACAACCATGGCAATGCACAAGTCCACAATTGTAACAATTATGTCTCTTCCTAGTAAACCCAAAGGCCTGTCTACAAGCAGCACATTGAGACTGCTCAGCACCAGATACCCATTTATGAAGGCATATAGCCATTGTATAATTGGAACCGCAGGCTATATATCTTACATGCCTATCCTTCAACCCTTCCACCAAAGTTGGTGTTTTCCTGTCTTCTACATCTCCATGACCCAACCTTCCATTAGCTCCCTTCCCCCAGCTATAAACCTCATTCTTTGACGTGAGCACCGTTACATGATAAGCACCGCAAGCAATCTCTTCAACAACTTCCCCTACAAGCTTATCTTCTACCAGGCAGGGAAGCTTCCCATCAGATTGTAAATTGCCAAGCTGGCCATACACGGTACTTCCCATTGTGAAGACACGTCCAGATGTGGTCAAGCCGACAGTTAAACTATGTCCACAAGCAATTTTGTGAAAATTGTAATCAATTAGTGCAGGAACACAAGTAGGCTCCAATCGAGGTTCTTTGTCACCATGGCCAAGGCGATTTTTATCTCCATCACCCCAGGTAAATAATTTTCCTGATGACGTACTAGCACTTGACTGGGTTGCAATAACCTCTACAACGGCAGCAGTATGCCATACTCCACATGCAACAGCAATAGTCCTCAATCCTTTAAGAGACTCGACCTCTCTGGGAAATAAGACATTTTCCCTATCACCATGGCCTAAAACTCCAAAAGTTCCATGGCCAAAA
Source organism: Eustoma russellianum (assembly GCA_036186865.1). Taxonomy (NCBI): domain Eukaryota; kingdom Viridiplantae; phylum Streptophyta; class Magnoliopsida; order Gentianales; family Gentianaceae; genus Eustoma; species Eustoma russellianum. The sequence continues at coordinate 58,373 of AP025101.1, read as the reverse complement.
GTGAAGAGCTGTCCTGTCGATGTTACCAAGGCAGTATGCCATGGGCCACAGGTTACCGTTGCAACTTGAAGGCCATCAAGGGGACCTGAAATTCTCTTAGGAATCCAATGACTGACATTGACACTGTTCCCAAGAAGCCCACCGTTGTGTGTACCATCTCCCCATGTATACAGCTCACCAGCTGCTGAAACTGCACAAGTGTGAAATTCTCCACATGCAACAAATTCAACATTACAGGAGGACAAAGATTCAACTAAACATGGTTGAGTAACATCTTTCCCGACCCCATGACCAAGCCTACCACCAGATTCTTCACCCCACGTAAATACTTCCCCTTGTCTGGTGACTAAAGCAGCATGCCGGACACCACAAGCTATATGTTGCACATCCAAGACCAAGTTGGACTCCAGAGGGCGAGGCACAAGGACATCACCTCTGTTACTAACAGAAGTGGCAATTTTTTCTGGACCCACCCTAACAATATGATCAGATGTAACCTCACCCCATACATATACATCCCCTAAACCATCACAATCATCCGGTGCAGAACCTTGACTGGAAGTGCTAGGAGCACTAGAAACACTAACCCGAAAAGCATCTGAGCCAGACCCTTTAACTTGCATATTTGTGTGATCCCAAGCAACATAAGCTTCCTCAGACGCCAAAGAAGAACTTAGCTGGTATTTCTTTGGCGATGCGGAAACAATAGAACTGACAGAAACCTCAGAAGAGCTGATATCTTGTGTAGCACTGAAAGAACTGCTACTCGGACTACCTGATATCAAGTCTCTGTTATCCTGACACAAATAGTCATAAAGCACAAGCGTAAATGGGAAGTACCTAAGCAATCAATGGTAAAAATACATAAAGCTCTCGGAAAAAGATTTTCAAGAAAGTCTAATTCTACATTTTTTTAAGGGTTCATCACGAGCCTCCTTTTCCAACTTTACCAATTCGAGCGCCTCCTGTACATTACGTGTTCCTTGACCATACTCAAATAAGGAAGAAGAAACAGTTAACTATAGGACACAAATTAACAGCCACAATCGTGTTTATTCGAGCCCTATTAAAACCAAATTATAACAAAAAAAGAAAATTAATAAAAGAAGCACTCACATGCACAGCCACAAAACAACAAAGCCTTATTATTCCCATTAGATGGAGCCAAATATATGAACCCTTTGTCTAAAACGTGCTGTATCACAAAACATGATAGTCTTGATGGGGTTCTTCCACTTCCCCATTGGTCTCGCTCTTTCTTAATTAGCCTAAGTCTCCTGTTCTCGCTTGCAACGGCTGACAAGTGCATCAAAAGGCTGACTTTGCAGCTAATCATGCTTTCTCAAACATCACTCTCTCATTCTTTCTTAATTAGCTAAGTCTCCTGTTCTCTCTTGCAACGGCTGACAAGTGCATCAAAAGGCTGACTTTGCAGCTAATCATGCTTTCTCAAACATCACTCTCTCATTCTCATCAACAGACATCACTACAAATTTATACCCGATAAACTTCATTTCCTGGCCTATATACATCCTTATACATTCATTTCTACAACTCCTTTTGTTTTACTTGTGCTCATATTGAACGCCTAACACTCCAAAGCCAGAGCATAGGTTTTCTTACGACCTTTAGTATTTACTTTCAAGCGTTTTGGTATCTTTTGTCTGCTTCTTCGTTTCGACCATCCTACCTAGATCGTAAAAGTAACAACTTCATCAATTCCTCCATCTAGCTGCAACATTGATCCTCGATTAAAGCCCAGCCATTCAAATCTTTTGGTGCCAGTGTTAACATAAAATTTACTCATCACCTTTTTTTACTAAACTTGAACTTCACATTCTCTATTTTGTCCTATTTAATTTGAAAATTTAAACCTCAAAGGAATCTCAGAAACATTCAAAAAAAATCTAGTTCATGTTAGGCCATTAACAGTTTACTTGCTTCTACTTTGACTACGCTTTACTATTAGAAAGCAAAGGCTCTAAGCTCCATCATCGACAGGTTGCTAGTTCATGTCAGGCCATTAACAGCTTACTTGCTTCTACTTTGACTATGCTTTACTATTAGAAAGCAAAGGCTCTAAACTCCATCATCGACAGGTTGATCATATTGGACCTAAGGTTCTCTATTCCACTCCCTAAATAGGGTTCTTCACCTTTTCTCAGGGTACTCATACGCCATCCCTCATTCTTGATATCCAAATCAACCGAACATTTAACCAAAACCATATTACCAATAGAAAAAAGCTTAAGGCTTTAGACCCTAGAAAATCAAAAGAAATAAAGAAATGAAAAATGAAAAACATGCTGGCAAAAACATGGGAGTGCACCTTAAGTTTGACTCCATATTCCGTGGGCAAAACATAAGGAAAATAAATTATTGTTTTCTTCAGTATAAACAAATTTCAAATTTGACAAGTGAAATGGACTTGAACAACTACGAAGCAAAAGGTCTTTCTTTTTCTTGTTAAATTTTAGCAGGTGTTTTACCTCATATTGCAGGCCTCCATCGGACCAACCATCAATTTTGATCGCCCAACTTGCGTAGATGGTATCAATGATTTTAAAGCAGCAATCCACACCTCTGCCTCTACCCTGTCTTTACAAATCTGGAAAAAGGAATAACCATTAGAACTCAACAAAAGCAGAAATAGATAAATATAAAACTCTAAAATGAACCCAACAAAGATGACTAACCACATCAAGGGATCTTTTTCCGTTGTTATACAACAGGGAAAAGGACAAGTGGTCCTTTTCAGGGCGCAGATATCGCTGGAAAACAGCCTGGAAAAAATCCATAGGAAGCTTAATGCAAAGACTTAAAGATAAGAATTTACTTATAAAGTCAAAATTTTACAAAAGGGTAGGGAAGATAGCAGTAGTCATGATTTATAGAACTCACAGTTCTTTGTCCAGGAATAATTCGTGACACTGAAGCTAACTTCAAACTTCTTTCACCATGGTTTGAAATCCAAATTAAAGATAACTCATCCTGCAAGGTTGAGCTCAACAAATATTAGAATCTCTAAAAACAAAATAAAAAAGAATATTTAAGGCATAAGAAGTAACAAAAATATATCCAATATGCAGGCAGACAAATGAGATGCAGTTACTGCCAAAACACAGTAATCAAAGACAATCTCTTTGTTGTATTTCCAATAGAGTCGAAAGATTACAATGGTATTTCCATACCCAGTGTAAACCAGTTAGGATTGAATAGCGAGCATAATCAGAATGTCTAGCACCAATTTAAACATTGAAACCTTGAAAATTAACTTACGTTAGAAAGTCTAAAAGGACAAAATTTTGGTTTCCCTTTACGACCATACTTTAGTAGCTGAGCACCCTTCTTCAGAGCTATGAACGCCTACAAAATTAAGGAAAAAAGGAATTATCGCAGAGGAGATACATTCAACTATTTCCAGCAAAAAATTGGCGCAACTTATATCACCATACACGATATGAATAACAATGATAATAACAAGCCTCTTGACACTTGAGACAAGCACCCACCAAACCAGATGAAAATCACAAATTAGACTAGCGATGGCCTGTCTGCTAAAAGTTAGACAGAGAACTCAAGAGGCCCCTAGTAAGTGTCACATTTGCACTCAGAGTACAAAATTAATCCTCCGGAAACATTCATATAACTGCATCTACTCTCCATATAAATTTCTTTTTTGTTACGTTAAAATTTCATATATGGCCCAATCATGCAAATTTACAATGAAAAATCAGGAAATTGCGCCAGGGTATATCAAACAAACCCAGGTCCAGGCACAAATAATCTGAAAAAGAACATATAATATCGTTAACTCATTGAACGTTTGTCAATCAAACAAGACATCATAAATATCAGGGTATATTAAACAAGCCCAGGTCCAGGCACAAATAAGAAACTACACGCGAAGCATTGTCATAGTTTAATCTTGTCTACATGGTTCGCAGTTCAAACAATATGGAAACGGATGTGAAGCTAATCCAAACATCATCAACACTAACAACTAAAATCAAACAGTCATTGTCATCAAACAAGAAGAACCAGCCCAATCAAAGATTATAAAATAGCAGCAACCAGAACCAACTGAGGGATTCTAAACCAGGCCTAACAAAAAAGACAACAAAAGGAAATTTTTTAAATGAAAGACCTTCCCTTTCTTTACCCCAGAACTTCTAAAAGCCTCGACTTCCACATACCAAATAAGCAAAATTGAAGTTCTATAAATCTTCTAGGAAGCACATATAGCAACTAAACAAAATTAAACCTTTGTTGAGCTCACCCAGCAGATAATAGTAAACTACAAATAACCAGAAGCAAAATCAAATTTCAAAAACCACCAAGACATAGGAATAACAAAAAATTAGTATTAACTATCGACTAATAAGAAGGTAAAAAAGGAAGACCTGCTCAATTTCACGGTGAGCTTTGACGTGATTACCAAGATCTGCCATTCCATGTGAAATAAACAGCGCCGGCGCCACACCACCACCACCTCCGCCCTTCAGCTTCACTGCTCATCATCAACTCTTCTATTCACGAACAGTATCACACCGCCCCTTGCGTACACTACCATCAACCACCTAACCCCTCCACCACCACCACCACTTCCACAAATCAAAATTTTGCCCAAAAAACACACTCAAACCTCTACCGACTACTCGGATTAAAGCCCTAGCGCAAATCCTCCCTTTCTCAGCAGATCTGATTTCGAATATATGAAGTCAATGACCAGTCCTCCACAGTTGCCTCACTTCAAAATTATCTTTCTTTTCCTTTTCTGAAGTTGCTTGACTGCAATTAACAAGTAGAAACTGAAGCGGTTAGCTTCAAGCTAGGTTGACGGCGGGTCGGGAAGCGGAGATTCCGACGACGACGGAGTAGGGGAGGAAATTAGAGCAGGAGAAAATAAAAAAGAAAAGGAAAAAAGAAAAAGGAAAAGGAAATCCTTTGAAACGGAGAATATGGAGATGGAGAGATTATTGGACAGGCGAAAAATCTCACAGAAGAGAAAGCAATGAAAGAAAGGGTCAAAGTGGGAAGCTATTAAAAGTAGTTCACTAAACGCCTGAAAAAGGGAATTAAAGTGGGGGACAAAAAAGTACTTATATTGATTTCCTCATTATTCTTTTCATTTTGTTTTACATTTCCAATGTCTCTATTTATTTTTTTTCTTTTAAAAAATTTCTTTTACATTTCCTATACTTTTTTTTATTTCTTTTCCAGCCTTTACAATTTATGTACTTTTAGACTCATAGATTTTACTATTTTATGTCTAAGTTAACAATAAAATAAATAAATATATTTTAAACTCATATGGTTTCCTTGAATCATCCTGACCGGATGGGATCATCGCACCACACTTTCTCTCATCCCACTTCCCACTACGTTTACCTTTATCTAGCCTAACCAACCTCCTGCTGACACGTGTCACGCGGGTGACGAATGCGGTGATGGTTTTGCAGTGAGGGGATCCTAACCCATCCTGACACCTCTTGTGAAGGAAGGAATAGTAATTTATTGTTAATTTAAACAGAAAATCACTTTTATCTTTTAGTTCAAAGATATATAGGAGACAAAAAAAATCGAAAAACAAACCAGATTTGTTTTGGATGTATTCGTCAAAACAAAAAACAAAAAAAATGCCAAAAGATAAGTATCGCTTTTCTTTTGAAGTTCAATCCTTAAATTGTATTTTTTTATCGTTTGAATTTTACTATGCGTATTCACTGTCCCAATTCGAAAATCTTGTCCTTTTGAATTGATTGTTACTTTCTTAACGTGATGGACAAAAAATCTTTTTATTTTGATCAAACGTGAAGGATATTATGGAGAAAGTTAGATAACAACTTATAAGATATCTCCTTCGTCTGGTCAAGAAGGAAGAAAGCCCGGAAAACTAGACTGTATCTCTTTTATCACATTATATTACGGATAAGTCCATTCTCATCATGATCGATCTACGTCTTACTGTAGTGTCCAGAGAACCAGACTTGTTTAGCCTACCAAGCTAGTTTATTAACGTGAAGAATTTTTTCATGAGTTATGTCTTGACAAAGCTGCTTACATATTTGGAGATTGAGCATCCGGTTAAAGCTGCTGGAAGAAGTTTTGATACCTCAGCAATCTTGTAGTTGCCAGAATGTATATACTTAAAGAGTATAATTATGTATATATTTCCTGTAATTTTTTTTTTTGAAAATCAATAAAAGTCGATCCATTCCAATTAAAAAATGAGAACAATATTACAATGTGGTGATCGATCATGCTGAAAATAAAGAGTATGTGTTTAATAAGTTAGAGCCTGTGCTGAACATTTACAGCATGTAAAGTCAAATTTCAAAATTTAAATAATCAATCATACTCAGTATATTTCAACGATAACAAAAGCTGTCATTAAGATCTGGGTAAGATGAGCAGCAGACAAACAATACATCTATCTTAAAAAGTTTGCTTATAGACTCATCTCTATATATACATACATAAATGAAATACAATTCGAATATTATAATGATACTAATCTTGAATTCGAAAAGAGTTTCCTAATCTTGAAATACAATTCGAATATTATAATGGCACTAAAATGCCGAGTGACATAATAGGAGAATGTTAAGAATTAGCACATCTCCGTTCGAAAAAAGAAAATATCATATTTCAACAACAACATTACTTTATTGTTTTTGAGCCTCCCGCCTATCGCAAAATGTAGGGGTCAGATGTATGCAACCATACTAATGCTTTAGAAACACACAGAGGTTGTTTCCCGATGAACACAAGCTACTGTTATTTGACTTTGATATGTGTTTCATCATCATTATCATTCGTACCCAGTATATCCTAACGACAGCAAAAGCTATCGCTAGAGTCTGGAGAGGGTAAGTGGCAGTCAAACAATACCTCTATTTGCTTCCAGTAACACCCCCAACTCTATATGTACCTGCATAAATGAAATAATAATAGAGATATAGTGTGTTAGTGAGGGAAACTTTTAATGTGTTTGTTATAGAATTTAAAAGTTACAAAAATCAAAAGAAAAATCAACTGATAAGATGATGATACATGAAAGGAATAATAAGCTGCGCACTATTTTGATATAATTTCATTTTTTTTCATTTTATTTGTTCGATAATGATACGCTACTTGATTTCAGACACAAGCAATTCTGTCTGGTATTGTTTGGTGTTATTTCACTTGGTTGATGAAGCATTTGAAGGAAAAAATGTATTGGATAAGATTCATTTAAATCATTTGAATAAAGTAAATTATAACAAACAACAACAATCATATACATTATATCTCAACGACATCAAAAGTTATCACTATAGTGTGAAGAGGATGAAAGGCATGCAAACAATTCTTAACAATACTTTCATCACAAGAAATAAGTGTCGAAATAGTTATACGTTCTTAAAGCATGGGACGAAATCTATAGATATGAATCCAAACACGATATTAATAATTTATTATGTAAAATATATTGAGTTAGATACTTTTAAATAAAATAGTTTGTGCTTTGGAGCAAAAGACGAAATATCTTGTCCTGATGGTTTTCACCGCTACAGTCCCAAGGAGCATTGTATAAGATGCAAATTAGGAGCGCAGCGAATTTCTAAGATTGGGTGAAAACTTACGCATTGATCTACAAACTAGGCTTTCGGACTATTAGAAATAGAGCACTTACACTATGTGTGTCCCTGTATTTTGATGCTTCTGTAGATTGAGGTGCCCCTCCCAACCCACACGATGTTCTGGCCACATTGGTTAATTAACACCCGACATTATCTAAAGAGTTAAATGGAAGACATGTTGTAATCATATGGTTCAAACCGTAATATAATATGATTACAAACGGTAGCTTAACAGAAACACTACTCGTATTCGTGTGACATGTCTGGATTTGGTCAGGATTTAAACTTTTGTTATAACTGCTCTCATGGCAAAATCAATATACATTTTAAAAAATCGGTGGCTTTGCTTGGAAAAATATATTTATCGTTGAGATAGATGAATATCATCATACCCCTGATCATCTAAGACATAAAAAAAACACACACATATATATGTGTGTATATAAACAGACATATATTATGGACAGTTTTAAAAAAAGTCTTATTTCATACATACTTCATTTTCGATGCTCTCTTAAACAGATTTTCTCCAAATTAGTATTTTTTTTTGGTTATTTCCCTTTTCCAATTTTGATTAAAAAAGTGACGCAAACATCAGTGATACGTGGTTGTAAAAGGGATAGCAGATCATCCGAAAAGAAGTACAAAGCTATCAGTATAAGACGAATATATCTCATACAGAAATATTTTTGTATCTTTGCAAGAAAGGACAAGGGATGTAATAAATCAATTTTCAAAGAATAATATATAAAACAAAAACAATAACAAAAAAAGGTTGGGATGTCAAAACATTTTCTGAGCTGATTCCCTTTTTTCTTCCTTCTAATAGAAGAGTGGTTTTTGTATCTGCATTTTCCTTTTTTTTTCCCTTAATGTCCCCGTTTTGTAACCAATTGATCCTAGAGTTTTTGGTGTACATCGGTATCTCTAAATAAATCTAATGACATTACTTATTTCTTCATATAGTTTGAACCTCAACAGATTTTGAACTATAGATTGTTTGATAGCATATTAAACAAAAAATGTAAGAATCAATTATAATAAATATAATTGATTGCAAGAATCTCGTGATTTATTTGTAAATCACTAATGTGGATCACATGTATAATGTATCCGTACGTTATATTGGCTAGATACGTTGCAATTATTGACTGCATTAATTATCTGATTTGATTCTGATTGATTGGTAATTATTAAGTTTCCTTGATGGAAGGAATTAATTGTCAGTCAAATATGGAAGGGGGTCCCCGGCCTAGCCTATAAATAGAGGGCCTGTGTGATATTCCATCAATCATAGCTATACAGTATTCAGATAGGCATAGGCTGGAAGACTCCATTTCCGCAAGGATTCTCTCTGCAGCAGGTTTCAGATTCGAAGGCGACGACTAAGCGATAATGGACGGAGGTAACTTTTATGCTTCCGCTATTTATTTTGGCCTAACATTTGGTATCAGAGCCACCTCTGACCATATCGTTTGTATTTAGAAAACTTTCTTCCGTACCCTTTAATGCAATTCAATCGTTCAAAGGTTACGAGATTATAGTTTTCGAGACCTTCAGTATACAATTGTGCGTACTGTTGTTGTGCCGGAGTTGCCGGAGTTTTTCTTTTTAGTGCTTCAGTCCGTAAGCATTTTCATCTGAAATGTACAGAGGTTATGGGGAATTGTTGGGATACGTTTTCTGAATTAATGGTTCCTTGGTACTGCATAATGGATCCATTTTGCAAAGCCTTTCGTTATGGGATGAGATCTCCTCACCGCGCGGTGAGTCACCGCGCGGTCCAGGACGCGACACGTGGCAGCAGTAGGAGGTGGTGAGGCTGGATGAGGGTTACCCTCACCCAACCTCACCACCCCCACTTTTTGCCATGTGTCGCGCGGTCACGCATGCGGTGAGGGAGGAGCGGTGAGGGGATCCTATCCCTTTCGTTATGTGCTGCCCATATAATTGCTAAGAATATGGATGCTAAAGTTTTCATAGATTAAGGAACATAGGTCATTTGGTATGAAACAAATATGAGAAAAATGTTTGGATTCATCTTTTGCTAGAGATTGCCTTGGCACTTTAGTTATTTTACGGAATCTGTAAAATAACGTTTTTTTAAACCTTGGTGTTTCCTGTTGCCACCGCCGGAGTGATTGAGGAGTACAAAATTATGATATTCGTTTTTTGTTTCCATGTGCATAGATTTAAAACATTTAGGTTAGAATGAATTTGGCATTTTTCTGTTTCTGTTTTCGGATTCTTAAAAAAAAATTAGAGGCGGCGGGAATTAGGTCAAACCCATAAGGATACAGGTGTCACGATGGCGCCTGGGTAAAGAACTTTTTTTTTTACTAAAGGCGTTTTACTAGGGGTACTAGCTGCAAAGTTGCTGATGTTAATTGTCTTTTGTTGCCCCCGAGAGACTATTGATTAGCATGAGAGAAATTTATTGTTTTTGGTTTTGCTGTACGAGAGATGCATAATGTAATATTTGGTTTGTAAGTAGAATGTTTCCTTTTGGGTTGCTGTACAGAAATTTGCCTCGCTGATGAAAATTGAAATAGGAAAATAATGATGCATTATCATGGTATTTCTTTAAATTATGCAATCAAATTTGATTCTGCTGGCACGTCATATTTGTTCTAATATTCGATTTCCATAATAGCATATTGTTCAAATCTTGAATTAACTTTGTTTATTATAAACTATGATTATGTATCTATTTAATAAAATTTGTGGCAAATGCAAAAGGTGAACTATTGAAAGTGTGATAAATACACCGTACACGTAATTTCTGTCTAGAAAGTCGGTACTTAAGCGGGACCGTCTGTGACCCCACCGCACGGCCTGGGACTTTACGTGGAATGGTAATACCTGTCTAGGAAATTGATTCATGATCTTTCCTGGGGTATTGCCGAATCGGTTCACTTCACATTTTCATTATGATTTCATCTTTTGTTGATGTCATATAAAGCGTTTTAAAGTTGATGACATATAAGGAGTTATTTTCTTAATTTTAAGATTAGCCACAGCATCTTAAAATTATACGGTATAAAGAAAATAAAATGTCATCAAACCTATGGTTTTGATTAATAAGGTAGTCACTCTGCCCCACAGGGAAGTGGTTATTTTATTGATCAAGAAAATTAAACATAAACATTTCCTATGCCCACAGGTACGGAAATATTTTGGTTGTTTAATTTTCATACCGTTTTAAGTGTATTCTATGCATGAGTGCAACCTCTGCCCACAGGAAGGTTTAGAATATACTATTTGAATTAACTTGATTAATTCATTCTAGTTATATGTGTTCATAGCATGATATGTGTTTCTTTGGTTAAGCAGTTATTCCCACTACTGCTTTATTCTGTTAAAACTCCAATACTGACTGGTGACAATTTTACTGAATGGAAGGATAATATCCTTTTGACGTTAGGGTGTATGGACTTAGACCTGGCAATCCGTGAGGAAAAAACCATCAAATCTCACGGAATCAAGTACGCCATCTGAGAGGTCCAGTTACGAGCGTTGGGAGCGATCTAATCGCCTCAGCATGATGCTCATCAAGTCTCGTATAAGTCCAAGCATTAGGGGTTCTATCCCTAATCTTGATAATGTCAAAGCTTACATGAAAGCCATTGATGATCAATTTGTAAGCTCTGACAAGACGGTAGCCAGCACCCTTATGAAGAGGCTTTCAAACATGACCCATGACAGAAGCCGTGGTGTGCACGAGCACATCATGGAGATGAGGGACATTGTTGCTAAAATAAGCTCCCTAGAGGTTAAAATCTCGGAGTCATTCCTGGAGCATTTCATACTCAACTCTCTCCCTTCGGAGTTCACTCCATTTAAGATCTCATACAACACACATAAAGAAAATTGGTCAATTAATGAACTTCTGACCATGTGTGTTCAAGAGGAGCAGAGGTTGAAGAATGAGTCCATTGAGTCTGTGCATTTTGCGACTCATTTTAA
>AP025101.1:11267-26015 GCA_036186865.1 Eustoma russellianum | reverse complement strand
TTTGAGTTCAAAAGTGCAAAGTCTTTATCTCAAAATTTTGCAAACCCAGTGTTTACCTACTCCTTACAAATATAATATAATAAAATATCTGGAGAGTTAAGTGATGTCTCAGTATATATATCAACTTTAGAGTTGTATAGAATTTTCTGTGCCATATCCGCGTTTACAGCTTAGAATGCTTACTTTCTTGCCACGAACATCCCAGTGGTCAAAATCGTCTCCTCCTTAGAAAAGTCATCTTTATTAAATTTGCAACTTTTTACAGTTAAAATAAATTCATCAATGATAAAACTACATTATGTTGGCATTTCCCGAGTAAAGATCCATCTAGTCCTATATGTTATATCTTTTCATTCTCTCTATATATATATGTGTGTTAGCGTAGCGGGAGTTGTCTGCCATTACTATAGAAAAGAGTGCAACAGAAAACTTAGTTTAGCTGGTATGGCTTCATGCATTATAGAATGAGTTGATTATTAGAAAAAAAAATTTCGAACCCCAACCAGTAAGAGTCCTTGTCACCTCCGGTCTCACAGGATGTGTAGGAATGTAAATCAAGTTCTCATGGCTCATTAATAGAAGTTTGTCATAGCACAGGGACATCACAAAGAGCCCATTTGCACCGAAGGAACAACCAACGGGCTGATCTGTCAGTTTATTAGGTTATTCCATGGGCCAATAGTGCTCACATACTATGCCGCTAACATGTAGGGAGTTCAAACATTCTTGACTTCGTCAAGGTTCAAACTCTGACGTTTCTTTCGAAACCCCTACTTAAAACCACTGGAATATGTTATGGGAACGAGTTGATTATTAATGATACAATGAGGACGAGCTAGAATTTGGAATCCACGTCTGGAAGAGAAAATAATGAGATGATAATTATGAAAGTGATACATAATTATTTTTAAAAAGAAATCACCTCCCTACCTTTCTCACTTTGAGAAGTGGAAAGAAGGCTCTCAATTCAAACTGTCTCATCCATAACCTCCCCCCTCCCCCCGGGGAAAAAAAGAAAGGAGAAGAGTAACAGATTGAAGAGCCTTGAGTTGAAGTCAATGGATTTCTTGTTGAGAGGGCAGAGGATGACAACGTCTTACTACAATTGTGCATTACAGCAATGACTTGTTTAGAATATGTGCAAGTATCTTGGTCTACTAACCCAAACGGCGATTGAATTATTTGGATTATTTGCTTTACTGTGTTCAATTATTAATTATTTGACATCTTAATGATTACAATTGACCAATAGTATGCATATATATAACGAGGTCACATGTTTAAGGTGATAAATGTAGAAATAAAAAGTCCCATCTTTCGATATTCTATTTTTTATTAGTTATTATTGCTCGTAGTTAACGTTTATGACATTAAAATTTATCATTATTTACATTACATATCTATCTTTTACCGGTGAAGAAGCAAATGTTCATATGCCAAGTATTCATGTCCACTGTCTTAAAGTTTACATTTCTTTATTAGCAAAAAAAATTATTAAAAAAAAGGTCAAAACAGAAAAACAACAACATCAACATTACCCTATTATCTTAGAGGCTCCCGTCTATGTCGGGAAACGGGAGGCTCGGATGTACGTAGCCATACTCATAGTTAGAAACACACAGGTTGTTTCTCGATGATCCATAATGATGCGTCAAGTTATGTCGATCAAATGCTAATTTAGAATATAAGAAGCGCAACCAATTTAGTGAGTCATTTTGCTTTATTCTATTATATTCAAAAGTCAAAGAAAAATAAAACCTCAAAACAGAAAAACATAAAAATTAAATGTGGCCAGATGAAAATTATCATCAGTCACAAAGACGGTGGTAAATAGCCAATTTCTTAGATCATAATGGTTGAATCCGAAGCAAGAACAGCTAGCAAACGACCCTCCGTGAATAATCTAACTTATATAAGCACTTTGGAGTATTATAATCTATTTTGTGATCAGTAATAATAATATTAGGTTCAAGAGGGCTATAAAAAGGGAAGGAAAGGGAGCATTTCATAACAAGCTGAAACAAAGATATTCCCTCTTTAAGTGAAGATGGGAAATAAGGCAAAGGTTTCTAAGATGATTCCTCCATTTGCCGCTCTTGTTTTGGCACTTTTTGCTCTTTCCTTGCCTTCGCAGACCACAGCTGATTACTACCACCACAAATCTCCTCCTCCTCTTTACTATTACCCATCACCACCACCTCCTCCACCAGTTTACAAGTCTCCACCACCTCCTCCTGTTTACAAGTCGCCTCCTCCCCCAGTGTACAAGACTCCACCACCTCCGGTATATAATTCACCTCCTCCTCCTGTTTACACGTCTCCACCACCTCCGGTGTACAAGTCACCTCCTCCTCCAATTTATAAGTCTCCACCACCTCCGATATATAAGTCTCCTCCCCCTCCAGTGTATAACTCACCTCCTCCTCCACCTATATACAAGTCTTCACCACCTCCAGTATACAAGTCTCCTCCTCCAATTTATAAGTCTCCACCACCTCCGGTATATAAGTCTCCCGCCTCCTCCTCCCATGTACAAGTCTCCACCACCTCCATTACACAAGTCTCCTCCTCCAATTCATAAGTCTCCACCAACCTCCGGTTTATAAGTCTCCTCCTCCTCCTCCCATGTACAAGTCTCCACCACCTCCAGTATACAAGTCTCCTCCTCCAATTTATAAGTCTCCACCACCTCCGATGTATAACTCACCTCCTCCTCCACCTATATACAAGTCTCCACCACCTCCAGTATACAAGTCTCCTCCTCCAATTTATAAGTCTCCACCACCTCCGGTATATAAGTCTCCGCCTCCTCCTCCCATGTACAAGTCTCCACCACCTCCAGTACACAAGTCTCCTCCTCCAATTCATAAGTCTCCACCACCTCCGGTTTATAAGTCTCCTCCTCCTCCTCCCATGTACAAGTCTCCACCACTTCCAGTATACAAGTCTCCTCCTCCAATTTATAAGTCTCCACCACCTCCGGCATATAAGTCTCCCCCTCCTCCCATGTACAAGTCTCCACCACCTCCGTCATATAAGTCTCCTCCTCCTCCACTGTATAACTCACCTCCTCCTCCAGTGTATAACTCTCCTCCTCCTCTTCCCATGTACAAGTCTCCACCACCTCCAATATACAAGTCTCCTCCTCCTCCGGCATATAACTCACCTTCTCCTCCGGTTTACAAGTCACCTCCACCTCCAGTTTACAAGTCTCCACCTCCCACAGTGTATAACTCACCCCCTCCTCCTGTCTACAAGGCTCCACCTCACATTTATAAGTATTCACCACCTCCACCAAAACTAAACAAGTCTCCACCACCTCCCGTTTATAAGTCGTCCACCTCCACCACCCGTTCACTGGTCTTTTCCTCCATCTCATCATTCCCATGACTTCCCACCATATCATCACTCCCATGACTTCCCACCACATCATCAACCAATCTTCAAATTCCCACCCCATCATTACCCCTACTCTTCACCTCCTCCGCCTTTCCACTACTAAGGACTCGGATTTCTTCAAAAATTCCAGGTAAAAACCATTAAGTACGATTAGATTAATTTAACAACATACAGAACCACTTGGAGTTTACTTTCTGAACCTCTTTTAATTTGCATAGACTGTTTAGTTTGCTATATTGCAACACTTGGAAACTATTTGCTGCATGCAACGATTAGCGTGATGTTATTGCAACATACTCCAATACTTTTAGAACAAATATTCAGATGTCTGCTTGGCAAAAGTGAACTAATACATGCTAACATTTTGATTGCAGAAATGGAAAATCAGTGTTTGACGGTTCCATATGAAATATCGTGATTGTTTGTTCCACAAGGATCCTGAAGATGAAGAATAATTGAAAGACAAACAGAAGGATGTTTCTTGGATTTATTTCATCTTTCATTTTTATTTTTATTGTTGCCGAGTATCAATTTTTCAGTGTTGTAGTCTCCATGCACGCTGCAGTGGAGGAGTTTCTCTTTTCTGTTGTTATAATTTACGTACAATATCGTCGTGCTGCATGTTAAGGTTTCGACCAGCTAGCAAGTGGGATATTGTAAAATAATTGGTTGTTTGACTTTAATAAAATTGTCTGCTCTTAAAAAAAGGAGGTGCTCTTTCTTACATTAATGTGTTATTTGTCTATTGTTTCCATACCGCAATGCGTAGTGCATAAAAAGATTTACATGAGTTAGACTCATATTCACTCAAAAATTTAAGGTAATGGTTGATCGTATCTTATGCTCATATAACCCGTGTATTTTATCTTAAAGTGACCGATGTGAGACAATATTATCAATATTCTCTCTTACGTATTCGCAACACCCGCTCTCACATGGGAATGTGGCTTGGCATACACACGCGCCTTAGAACCTTCTCTCAATCACAAACCATAGGTCATGCATGAACATCTGGACTTAGGTGAGGGGAGACAATAAATGGTTAATCATGGGTCAAACAAATTGTGAGTCTATATTTTAAACCCGTTCTGATATCATGTAAAAGAAGATTTTAGCAACCGAAAGTATGTCTTCTTCATTCAATCAAATGAATTTATAATAGTACCATTGACATGTGATACTAATCTATTTCCTAAATTATAGATAAAAGGATAAACACAAACTATCATTATGTATATGATAAAATACAATCAATAAGAAATATTTGATGAGATATCAACATATATGTAAATGTTATCCTATCATATCTCTAACAATCCATCAACATTCACTTTGATGAGACCAAAGTCAGGAGGCTGACATTTTATACTCATTTGTTGCTTGACGTGTTCAACTTTTTGAGATGTTTGAGCTGCAATAAATTCATCGGATTTGCTCTCTGATACGGTAATCAAGGATAAAAGTCGAACTCCACTTCCTTCAAAAAAGCAAGAACGTCTTGCTTTCCAAAGCTGTCAAAGTATGTTGCTGAACCTCGCTAAACCAACAGCTCCTTCCGCCTCGACAACAACCAGTAAAGTTCCTGAATGCTGTTTGCTGAGATCATAAGCCAACGTGTAGTTTCAGTGTTTATAGAAGCTAATGCCTTTGGAATTACACAGTTCCAAGGGGAAAGATTCAAGGATTTGTCTGTCTCATTGCATACCAAGCACAATGAATCCGATAGTCCTCTCTTTTTAAAATTAACCCCAACCGGAAGAGGGTCATGCGAACGGCGCCATATGAAAAGCTTAATTCTGGGCTGGATAGGGGCTGCCCACAAACTCCTCAATACCACGCTTAATGTAGAAGCTGATGTAGAAAAGACAGAGGATGTTGCAGATAATTGATTCATTTCTATTGCAGCGTATGTTTCCATTTCCAATAGAGTTAATGACACACTCTTTTTGACTTTGGAATATAATGGAATAAATCAAAATGACTCACTAAATTAGGTGCGATAATTATATTGTTAAATAGCATTTGATCAACACAGCTTGACACAATTTTCATTATGGGTCCTAGCCTTACTCATTTTTGTTCGCCGATGACAGCCTGATTTTCTTTTTCTTGGAAGCTATATTATTAACTGTCGTAAGTCTTCAGAAATTCTTATTATGTATGAGAAGGCCTCATCCGAAAGGTGTATACACAGGCTACTACGATGCAATGGAAATTAAGCAATTATCTGTATTAGAAATACACATAATAAAAGATTATGAGAAGTCCATACTCCTTTATAAGTGCTTTAACTAGTCTTATGGGTGTTAACGAACCGAGCCGATCCGAATATTAGGTTTTTGAATTCGGATTCGTTTAGCTAAACGAACTGTTTGGCTCGGTTTGTTTAGCTAAACGAACTTTAAAATTGGTTCGAGTTCGGTTCGATAACGACATAACTGTTTAAACGAGCCGAACATGTTGCGAATAGTTCGACTCGTTTTAGTAAACGAACAAAAACAGTTGTTCAAATTCGACTCGTTTACTGACCATTACCGAACAAGTACGAATCGAATTCGAATAATTTACCTAACTGTTCGGTTCGTTAACTAGTCTTATTGTACCTGATCAAAGGTGTTAAAAAGTTTCAAAGCTAGATGATTATTACACCCCGCTTGATTGGACTTCATTGAATAGGCTTTTCTTACTAAAAGTAGCAACCCGCGCCCCCGCCTCCCCTTTTTTTTCCCCTTTTGGGAAATACCTAACGTGCATGTTCCTTATAAAGCATCAAGCCGTCCCCTGAGGTAAGAAGGCGCGCCACAGCAGTAGGAACGATGTCGTACGATACACTATTTAACGGAAAAGCGATCCCAGCGACGGAGATATTGATCAGCCCGGACGATTTTGATCCGACTGCTGTGGTTGCGGAGCCGGTGCCGCCGGTGGTTGAATCACCGGCTTCGTTAGAGAATGGAGAGAAGGAAAAGGAGATCGTGCTGGGGAGAAACGTTCATACCTCGTGTTTGGCTGTCACGGAGCCAGATGCTGACGACGAATCCACCGGCGATAAAGATGCTTACATGGCTAGTGTCTTGGCTCGCTACCGGAAAACTCTCCTCGAACGCACCAAGCACCATTTAGGTCTTTCTCGATATCCTTGATATTTTCCCAATTGTTTAAAGGTTAATTTTTCTATACAATTCTGTAATGTTAGGTCATTAGGTTTGGATCTGAATGGTTGATGTGCGTGTTCAATTTAGCATTGGTATTATTTTGTACTGTGCATGTGTCTAATTGTTGGATTTTTTATTTGGCAGGATATCCGTATAATTTGGATTTTGATTATGGTGCTCTCGGACAGTTGCAGCATTTTTCAATTAACAATTTGGGGGATCCGTTTATTGAGAGTAATTATGGTGTTCATTCTAGACAGTTTGAAGTTGGTGTTCTGGATTGGTTTGCTCGTTTATGGGAGCTTGAAAAGGATGAATATTGGGGTTATATAACTAACTGTGGTACTGAAGGAAATCTTCATGGAATCCTTGTTGGGTTAGTGACATCATTGATTCTGTTTATACCAATTTAATGCTTTAGTGTTCACAAGAGTGTTTTCTTTTTATATGAATTTATCAACATATTTTCGTGTTCTCAATGTAGAGTATTTTGGAGTTGAAAAATGCTCAAATTCGTAACAAAGTTGTAGACTTAATTGCTGTATTACGGTCGGGTGGTAGTTGTTCTCTTGGATATTTTATAGGAATGTTGTGGTGTGTATTGCAGGCGAGAAGTGTTTCCCGAAGGTATTCTCTATGCTTCAAAAGAGTCCCACTATTCTGTCTTCAAGGCAGCAAGAATGTACAGAATGGAATGTGTGAAGGTGGACACATTAGTAACCGGCGAGATAGATTGTGCAGATTTCAAAGTAAAGCTTCTTGCCAACAAAGACAAACCAGCAATCCTCAATATAAACATAGGTATTGATTCTCTAAAAACTGTTTTGTCGTGGAAACCATTCTTAAATAAAATACTGCTTTCAAGGAAAAAGATTCCTTTTATCTGATGCATTGGTTTTCTCAATGCAGGTACTACTGTTAAAGGTGCTGTCGATGATCTTGATCTTGTAATACAGACCCTTGAAGAGGCTGGATTTTCCCATGATAGATTCTATATCCACTGTGATGGGGCCCTATTTGGCCTCATGATGCCATTTGTCAAACGCGTAAGTCTTTGCCTTTCATTCGGACTTCCAATCACCTGAATGCGTAAAGGCACTACCAGCTTTAGCAAGATTCTCTGCCTTCAGACTTTTTGATTAATTAGACTGTGATCTTAATTCCAATCGTACTTTTGCTTCATGTTATTATTAAGTTGATTTTGCATGCCAGACCAGTCCATTGTGGATTATCCTAAAAAAGACTCTTGTTTCGGACAAGTTTCTTGACAATTTTAAGATCCATATGTTCAAAAGCTTCCAAACTTGTTAACTAACTTCTGCCTCATAATGGCTTCTTGCATTTGGCAGGAAGTTGCTGTATCAATTCTGTTTTTATTACTCTTTTTGATCTGTATCACTTCTGTTTTTATTACTCTTTTTTGATCTTCTGCGATTTCTCCTACTCGTTCGTGAAACTTGGGAATATTACTTACCAGATTCCGCATGCGTAGAATTGAACTGCGAGATTTTGCTGCAGATTTTTTCCTTTTGTAAGTTTGTCTCCTCTGAAATGTCCAAGAATACACAGAAAACTTTTTTTTTTCTCTTAAGTTCAGCGCTTTCCCAAGTTTAGTGTTCTTTACACCAGAAAGTGTTTCTTTTATAGATGTGTGTCACGTATACCCAATTTCATCGACTCATGTACCAATGTTGCATAGGTAACAGGCGAACAACAATAGATTCTGACTTGGGAGCAATTTCTGTAATTTATACCCACTAGATTATTTCTTTTGTAGGAGTTTCTTAGAACAGTATTAAGTTCTCAGTATATGATTCCCACCTCGGTGTCTATAAGCCAATAGGGGCATCTAATATGCTTTAATAGGAGGAAAACAAAATATGTTTAGCTGGTATTGTCAAAGCCAACATTTTCTAGCAACCCGTCGTTTGACTAAATATGAACCATGCCCTCCTGATCTTAATTGTTGCTATGCTCCTTGCTTTATCCTATTATTTTAGTATTGTCAATTTCTTGTTTGTGCTTCTGGGTTGTTACCTAATACTGGCGTATGCCATTTCTTGGTCCTACATCCTGGATTATTTTGGTCTCGTTTTCTTTTCTCTAAATGATTTGACTTACTTAAATTCACTTTAGTGGTCCATTTGCTTGCTGCTTCCTTTTCTCAATCCCGTTCTTCTAACATATTGGGTCTATGCAGGCACCCAAGGTGACTTTCAAGAAGCCCATTGGCAGTGTGAGTGTTTCTGGTCATAAGTTTGTTGGGTGTCCAATGCCTTGTGGCGTTCAGATCACTAGACTTGAACACATCAATGCCCTATCAAGAAATGTTGAATATCTAGCTTCTAGAGACGCTACAATAATGGGGAGCAGGAACGGACATGCTCCCATCTTCCTATGGTACACCTTGAACAGAAAAGGATACAAAGGGTTCCAAAAGGAAGTCCAAAAATGCCTCAGAAATGCTCACTACCTGAAGGATCGTCTCATACAGGCAGGGATTAGTGCTATGCTCAATGAATTGAGCAGCACTGTTGTCTTCGAGCGACCTCACGATGAAGAATTCGTTCGACGCTGGCAGCTGGCTTGTGAGGGAAATATGGCCCATGTTGTTGTGATGCCAAATGTAACTGTTCAAAAGCTGGACGTCTTTCTGGATGAATTGATTGAAGGACGGTCAATATGGTATAAAGATAATGTCCAACCTCCTTGTCTTGCCAAAGATGTGGGATCAGAAAATTGTTGCTGTCCTCTTCACAAATGAGAGAGAATATGTTTAAATCAACGTCAAGTTGAAGAGGGAATTTTTGCAATGGAGCTCTCCATCAATACGACCCGGTAATAACACTAGCATTACTTCTTCGCTCTCCATTCTTAATAACTGGATCAGTCATTGTACACGTTTGGCACGGTTGGAATTGTTTCTTTTGACTCTTGGTTACTGTCCTTTATTTTCCTTTCGACCAACGTCTCTTCATTTTCCTGTTCTTCTGGTAAAACTTTTTATCTGTACTGTCATTATTGCACTTGACCTACGTTTATCCTGAGAAAGCAGGGGAAGCTGATTAATCCATTTTGGCCGAGTTCAACGTGACCTTTGGACGAATTCGGATGGTGAGAATTGCAACCTTTATCAGTTGACAATGACTAATCCTAAGAATTCGACTAACTACATTGCCTCAGAGTTGTTCTAACAACCCATGCATGTACTTGGATTAACCTGGTCTTAGAATTCGGGGCTGGCCTTAATAGACCATGTAAAATCCACGGCCTTAATAGATCATATTATTATTAATCGGATAAAAGATGGCATAATGTCAAGGTCTCGGTCCAACTTCCAGTTTACCACTTTTTCTCCTGTTGTTTAAGCTATTCGACTAGCTATTTCATTTCCATACCGCCTCAATTTCCATTTATTTTCAGTTTACACAATTCATCCTCTTTGCTCAAATATCTACCTCCATAACTCAGAAAACCAGAAGCTCCTAAATTAACAACAATTTTTCAACCTATACATGGAAACTGACTCAGCAACCACTGTGTGCTTTTTCACTTTTTTACATTAGTTTCATCAAATTAACGTTTTTAAGATTAGATTTACTGGAGTGGAGATTGCAAATAAGCTTTCAGCACTCTTCTTACAGTATCAAACTGAACATTACTAGTTTTTATTTCTATTGTAAGATCGTGTAAAATCATTAAATCTCGCAAGATCTTAACTATGAAATAAATAAAATTAGTAGAAACGGCTAATCATTATAGAATACTACCCAAACCTCATCTTGAGTGTACCCCAAGGCAAGTGCATGCGACTCGTGTGAATATCTTGTAGTCATTCAAAAAAATCTATTGAAATTCCTCCCGTATTCAAGGACTATGCAACTGCAGTTGCACAATAGGTATTGGAGTACTCGAGCATTTGCCAACAAATATAGTTTGAGGATTCTAATTTCTTTTAAGTAATTCAAGGTGCTATGACAACCAAAATCTTACAAGCTGAGGTCAAAACAATGAGTGACTTAAGTTTGAAAAAAGAAAAAAAAAAGTCAATAGTTACTTCAGCAACACTAAATTTCATGTCCAATCACGTCTATTTATTACTCTTAATACTACAACACCAACAACATTACCTCATTGTCTTAGAAGCTCTCGCCTATGGTATGATATGCTAAACATTACCCCATATAATGCTACATGTAGAAATATTAGCTAAGAATTATTTGTGGTCAACTGCAGGCAAAGTTAGAAGGATGTTTGATATTTTCACACAATGAAGGTGTGAGAAAATAATAAGTGGACGTTGTAAGATTGTTGCCCTAAAATTTTAAAAAAAATAAAGCACTTCTTATATAAGTTTCATATTATTATTAGGGACGTCTTTCTGATCTAATCATTCATGTACTGAATAATAGCTATAGTACGCGAGTACTATACAACTAGTTTACGATAGTTCTTGATTTAATCTCCCGGTATCTACTTATAAAACACCCTTTTCTCCCTAATTAGATTAACTAAATCAATTCCTCCTGTGAAATGATCATATATATTTGAGAGTTTCATACATCATACTCAACAATCAATTCTCATTTATCTGCTTCAATCATTCATAAAGGGCACGTATAAACGTTGATCCTTATAAATTTGATTGAAAAGAGTTACATGGATTTCATATAAAGAGCGTTTCTGGTGCACTAGGCTTCCGCATTTGCGTATGGTCTGGGAAGGGATCGGATCGCTTCGCGATCTGATGTATGCAGTTTTATCCTACAATTTGTGCAAAAAACTGTTTCTTCGGTTCGAATTGTAACCTTAAGGTCATAAAGCAACATCTTACCAGTTGTTTTAAAGCTCGGCCTCTTTCATATAAGAAATTCATACCCCACCCCCCCACCCCCAAAAAAAACAAAAAAAAAACTTGAAAGAGGTTTCCCTCCTTTCAATGGCATGATTTACTATCCTTAAGAAGGACCTAACGTCCAAAACCTAACTTTCTCATTTTCATATAAACATTTAAATAGATAGAATCCTGGTAAAGATCTATCTTTAATTCATAATTTAATACTTACTATATCTCTATCTCTAAAACATATTCAACAACAACAACATTACCCCATTGCCTTAGAGTCTTCTGCCGATGACGGGATAGGGAGGTCGGATGTACGCAACCATACCCACGTGTTAAAAACACATAGAGATTGTTTCCCGATGACTCGTAATGAGTGTCAAGTTGTGTCGATCAACTGCTACTTCACAATATAAGAAGCGCGACCAATTTAATGAGTCATTTTTCTTTATACCATCATATTCCAAAGTCAAGGAAGAGTGTATCTTTGACTTCATTGGAAATAGAAAGAAAATAACACAATACGAAGTTAGGAGTACAGTGGTAAAACCGTAAATTGATCCTTGCATGGTATCTTTATTTTCAACTGATTTTTTTCATGCAAACTTCAAATACAAAATACCATAATACGAAGTTAGGAGTACAGTGGTAAAACCGTAAATTGATCCTTGCATGGTATCTTTATTTTCAACTGATTTTTTCATGCAAACTTCAAATACAAAACGCAACCAAAAGAGAAGACAAAAGAAAAGATCACAATTCATAAGCCACTAGTCCCTAACAATTTTGTCAAACCAAAAGTTATAAGCATAGCAAGCCATCCACCAAATAGAACTCTCAATGAAGACCTCACTGCAGGTGCCCTCCCAAGCAAAGCCCCTAACCACCCAAACACCACAAGTGCAACGCTCACTGCGGCCGCCACCACCCCAATCCTCAGCTTATAATCCTTTATAAATGAAGCCGCGAGTAACGGAACCATCGCGCCAACTGAAAACGCGAAAGCCGAAGCTAAGGCAGCTTGCAAAGGGTTTGGCAAGCCTTCTTTGTCTGATTTTGTATTGTCCCTTTTCATTTGAGCCAACTCGATATCGAGCTGCGAGTAAACGGAGACGAATTCACCAATAGCCATTGAGCACGCACCGGCTACTAGGCCAGCAAAGCCAGTTAGGATCATGGCTTTGATGTCATGTTTAACGGCTCCAACTCCCATCATTAATGATGCGGTTGAGACTAAGCCGTCGTTGGCGCCGAGCACGGCGGCTCGGAGCCATTGGGATCGGCTTGAGTAGTTGAAATCTTGTTGCTCAATTTCTTGGTCTGTTTGTTGTTGCTCCATGTCATGCAGTGGACTTGCAATTTTCGTGTCTTGTGGAGTTGTTTGTGTGGAAGCCATAGTGAAAAAAAGAGGAGAGAGAAAATAGGAATTTTTGGCTAAGAAAAGATTTAGTAGTTGAGTGTGGAGAACACACGCCTTGAAATATTCAATTTATAGAGGAAATGGGTAGGGGAGTAGTAGTGGAAGTGAAGGCAAAACATCACGGATGAGATCCTAGAAGGCTAAAAGTGAGATAGAATATGAGCCTTCCAATCACGTGTCGCTACGTGTACAAAAGCAAATAGGTGCTGTAAATTTTTTTTAAAAAAACTGTTTTTGTACACGTGACGACGCGTGATTAGAGGCCTCATATTCTACCTCACTTTTAGCCTCTTAAGATCTCATCCGAAAACCTCAAGGGATGATTTGTAATTGATATATCTTTGATCATTGGCAACTAGCATAAAAAGAGAGAGTGGTTTCTTACTCAATTAGTGCTACTTCCTTTTTCTAGGTTTTACTTTTTTCTCTTGTGGGTCTGAAATTATTTTACTCCATTTTATATACAGAGAAAAGATGTTCTGTCACATAATACCCCCATTGAATATAAAGAGGAGACAGCCGGCGTCTGTCAGAGTAATTGAAAGTTTCATTGTAGAGGGGAAGATGAGCAAAAGCATGCCTAAGCTGATTTGGGATGAGCGGATTAGACATGAAATACTAGATTTTTACCTCTCTGAAGACGTGGTCCAGGATAGAAGTTCATGGAGGCAGAGGATTAAAGTTAACTAGGTTTAGACAAGATATAGTGGCACTTTAGAGCATATTTAAGTGCTTAGATACTATCTACGCTTTAGTTGGACTTTTGCATTTTTTTGATTTTGTTTTTGTCTTTGTCTTGCATTATATATGCATATACACGTTTATGACCATTTTCATATTAGAAGCTTCCTATTTGTATTTACTGAATTTTCTCACTAACATACTAGCACATCATATTACTATTGTTGTGTCATTTATGCAGGTACATATAGAGATGGGAGTATCACTGGAAGCAAACTCTTTATCTATTGCGATAGAGGTATTGTTTGACTGTCGCTCGTCTTCTCTAGACTCTAACGATAGTTTTTGATACCGCTGGGATATACTGAGTATGATTGATTGATATTAGTTTGTAGTAGGGTCAGATTGTATAACATGCCAAAATACCTAGAAAGGAATTTTAGAATACTTGAAACCGCGTTCATGTTGGTGAGTGAGGCCAACTAATTTTTTTGTGTGTGCACATTTAAAATAATTAAAATACAAATCAGGTAGTATCAACTTGTCATTTTTTGTATCGATAAACTTTACAGTGGTTAATAAATAGGTAGAAGACATCATAATCTTTAATAGTCAGTGAGTATAGTATTTAAACTCGTTAGACATATTAAAATTTGTAACCACAACTAATTTTGGATGATTGCAATGTACGGATGCTGGATAGCCCATTTTCTAGCTTTTATTGTGCTTCAAACAAAAACTTTTACAATTGCTGCTACTTTGCTATCATTAATTCTTGTGATTACAATAAGTCATGATATTTTTAAAATAAAATTTGTCTTAAGAAAAACTTATCATCTGAGTGCATGATTTGGCGGTTTATTTTTAATCAACTGTCACGTATGGATTTCTTTAAAATGAAATATATAGTTTTGATAATTGAAGAAGCTTTAATAAGGAGACAAGAATACACCAAAGCTGATGTAGGCTTGTTGCAGTAATAACCTAGAAAATGCTTTAGTGCCGTGCTAAAGGGAGTGCAAACTTTCTCGAGAAAAATGTCAAATCCCTCATCCTGTGGTTTTTAATTTCACAGTCTATGTACGGAAGATACAAATTAGAAAATCAGCGGCTTTCTAAATTAATAAAATGTTGATAAGAACACACATAAAAAGATCGCTATAAACCGGATCTGAATGTAGCATCCAATTGAGTCGAATCAAGCCTTTGTCTTTAGGTCTAGATACTATTATTGCTCACACGTTGTGCAT
>AP025101.1:0-11257 GCA_036186865.1 Eustoma russellianum | reverse complement strand
GAAACAATATTCTAACGCGATTACCAGCTTAACTATATTCTGATAACAAAAGATAACCTAATTATTCATAAAGGTGATGGAATTTTATTGGCATCGTGTCCAGATCTGTTGTTTCCTTTAATTGAAAACAATGCAATTCGACGCTCAATATTGAAACATTTTATGTTGCCTCTAGTCTAATATGTTCTTCCCCTTGACAAAATATTGCTGATATCAAGTGAATCAAAATCCTCATGAGCTGATACCCCTAGAGAGCGACATCTATAATGTGGTAAAAAAAAATATTATCTACAAAACTGATTTTTTAAACGACATGTTGAATGTGGAAAAGATAATGTCTATGTGATAGAGTTTATAATATATTAAATCTACAAGAATATTTATGCTACACTTTAAGTTTTTGTCATTTATTGTTAAAAATTCGACACATAAGATTGTGTGCTTCTTTCAGATTAACATATTCTCGCAAACGGGTCACAATTCCAAATACCTGGGAGCATATCAATGGAATAAACGGAATACGAACAGTTAACATAATATAATCATAGATCATGTGTTGTAATTTGATCATGGAGGACAATATAAAATTAAAAAGACTAATTATTTTGGATTTATTACATACCGATATCTCAGTGTATATGACATCATAATACGTGTACTATGCGGATTCTGGTGTATAGTGATAATTGTTTTCCTTTTTTTCGAAAATTACTCCACACTCTTAAGAATATTGTGTAATTTTTGTCACCTGTCTGGGTGCAAAGGAAATTTGACCCCAGAAAATGACCGCCTTCGTTCCTAATATTTATGAAACCTAAACAACGGACGACACTGTACACGTCCCACTAGATTGACCCAAAAAGTTACTCCATAAATCACCTTAAAAAGAAAAAGAAAGGAAAATATGATTGGGTGCTCGTCACAATCTACATATGATTCCACTTATAATGTTAAATAACTACTCAATAGAGACACGCACCATGTGAGTGTTCTTCTATTGCTAGACTGAAGGTCTGGTTTGCGAGATACACCTTGTGTGTGTCACTACGTAAGATCTCACCCAATCTAGGAAGCCGCTGGACTCCTGATTTACATCCTCTACACATGCTCTTTGAAAATAGGACGGTGAAGACCATGGGGTGAGGGATTTTACATTCTCCACACATGGTCTTTGGAGCTCGGGCGGTGAAGACCATGGGGTGAGGGATTTTACCATTTGCTACAAATAACTGATTAAAAATGGGAGATTTTTGGCTAAAAACCTACCCAACTAAGTGGAGATGCAATCATGAATAGGGTTCCACTAAGCAGAAAGCTAAAGAGTGGGAGAAGGATATTGTTAGTAAATGGAGGGAGTGTGGATTCCACACGAATACCACCAATTTTTGCTTATTTTGACAACTTTTTTTAATTTTTTATTTTAATCAAAAGCAGACTTTAGACTACCACTTCGCAATTATTTGGCTTTCCCTCATGTTAGAAGATAGTGGTCTTGTAAGCCCTTGAAATTATGTAAAGTATAATGATGGAGACCGACTTTCTAGCTAGGAGATCATTACTAAATTAAAGTTAATGTAACTATTTAATTGTAGTTATCATATCATTATTTCTTTATATACTTTATCGGTAGTTATTATCATAAGCTGTAGGAGCTTCAGATATACAGTTTATCTACTCGACATGGTTTTATTAAACAAGTAAGAACTATACCCGTAATGTTTCAAAATTTAGGTATGATAAAACTATAAAGTTATTATTAGTTAAATAGCACTATATATGAATATTTTCATTTGTCAAATGTAAGTTAGCTTAGAATTTTCACTTTCATAATTATATAGCGGATCATTTTTAACATTGTCTCCTGCTTGAAGTCCTCATGCATAAAACTGAAAATGGAAAGCTTCAGAAAGCTTTGAAAAGAAAAGCGAGCGACTGTTTAAATGCAAGACGCTGAGGCAGTCAACAAATAATTGAAATGGACAACAACGACTCAAAAGGTTTGACTGGGAGAGTCTTCAACGTTTTAGTTTTAAGAAATGAGATATCCATGATTTGGTGTCCACAAAGTCTGTGAGTCTAAACTGTTCTGATATAAAAAACTGACGGTACGCCTGAAACACTTCTTCCAATTTTCAACATCTTCTTCACCAATAAACATATAGTACAATATACTTAATGGTTCTTCTTTAATCATCATGTAAAATATATACAACCCCGCATACATAATAGTTGCTGGTTCTAACTATATTACATAATTTAACGTTGCAGTTTCGAAACCATTTCAACATGTTTGTAAAATCTTTCCAACTACAAAGTCTTACAATAAGTGTGGGATTTTTAGAGTGGCAGGGTGTAGATGTGAAAGGATGTGTTTAAAGCATTTCAGTAGCACACATTGTAAAATATGAAAGTTTGTATTGTAAAATAGAAGAGCATAAATTGAAGGCTGAACAGTTAAAAATTTATTCACACTTCCACACTATCAAATGTATATGAGTTTGCTTTTTATAAGGATTGGTAGAAGTAAGAAACCTCAAGCCACCAACAGCTATCTAACGGCTATATTTTGTTTACAATTGTTAGTTTTTTTAATCCACTGAGCTAGTGGATGTATAAAATGTACAATACATTCGTATAAATACATGAGCAATTTTTTTCCTGTATTTTCTGGGTTGTGTCATTGCTCTGTTCATCTCTTCATTGCTGCCTCCGAGATTCTTATATTTTTTCAAGTGTTTTAGCTCGGCAGTGCAGTCTCTTTGTTGTCGCAGTCAATATTCTTGTTCTGCTCTCTTGTTATTGTGCTCAACACAGCTTGTCACATTTGCTTCTCCATTCATTTGCCTTCACATCGTCTCCTCAGCTGGGCACCCGATCGCTGTATTATCTTTAATGCATTCACTTCGTCACCTGGCTCAGTATTCTTTCTTTCAGCCCTGCTCCTTTATCACCTCAGTACTTCTCATTTTAGTTCACATCAGCACTGCATATTTTAGCTCGGCACTTCATCTCTTTAGCTCAAGTACTTTACTTCTGTTCTCACCTCGACTTGCCACCTCGGCTCGACACTTCTTCTACTTTACTTCAGCTTGACACTCCTTTCATCTCTTTCTGCATTCATCTTTGATACTCACCTCGATATGACAGTTCAACTCGTCAATTCTTTACTCCTCTCTACTTGAACTAGACACTTTGCTTATTTATGCAGACTTATTCTTCAACCACAAGACTTCCACTAAATTTAAATTCATCCTTCATGATATCTGATTCTTTTCCTATCGATCCCCTCTTTTCGGCACTCAACGCCTCTACCTTCCCTTTCTATAACATACTATGTTAACGACATGCTCGCACATTGATAAGCCAAAAATATTCATCTGGTAGTCAACAAACAGTCAACGGTAAATCCAAGTTTAGCACGACCAACTCCTGCAGTTCGGCAGAATGCACTTCAGCTCGGCAAGATGTTACTCTACTGAGGCATCTGCTTCATCTCAGAAACGGTTAGAAAATCATCAAGGGTTTTACCTCGGCTCCGAGCCCCAGCCTCGGCCTTTACCTGAAAGAGGCGTACTCTTAATCACTTCAGCCAGATCAGAGCAGGACTACGGACCCATCTTTGCACCTCGGCAAACCCTTGCCAGGGGGTCAAGCACAACTCAACTTCATTAAGTATGAAACCACCTGGTAGATGTACAGTACAAAGAAGGGGTACACATCAGACTTTTCAATCTACACATGTCAAGGTCCCATCAGCAGACCTACTGGTCCCACCAGCAGACCTATAATATCAAAGTCTCACTATCCAAGCAAGGGTCCCATCCGCCGTTAGAGGCAAGGGACGGAACAAAAGCAAGACAACGGATACAAGGAAAAGGGATTCGAAACATTTTTCTCCTCTCCAAGAGCTAATTCACAGAAATCTCCATACACAAAAACTGTGAGATCTTGTCAACTCTTAAAACATAAACATATCTCAGTGAGAATGGCCCAAATGTGGAGCTGCTACTCTTATATCCTTCTGTTTCTTGACTCAACCTGAATGATTGGCTTGCAAAAGGAAGAAAAAAGAAGGGTAAAAAATATATGTCACGCAAATATATGGATGAATACAGTATTTATTAGCTTAATTACTCAAAATTGTGTTATTTAGGCATTTAGAAACTTATTAAGGATGAACATAAGGTAACAGAGGTTCCAAATCAAAGAGTACTTAAGTTCAAAACTACATAAATATATACATAGTCACTTCCATCTATAAAAGGGCGTTCTCGGTGCATTAGCCTTCCGCGTTTGCGCATTGTCCGAAGAGGAACCGGATCGCTTTGCGATCTGATGTACACAGTCTTACCCTACACTTTGTGCAAGAGGTTGTTTCCGCGGCTCGAACCCATAATCTCAAGGTCACAAAACAACAACCTTACCATTTGCTATAAAGCTCATCCTTTAGTCACTTCCATCTATGTAGTGGTTTATTCTATATCTTTATATTGGCTATTTGTCTTGATGTTACGACGGTACAGTGATTATTCTCTAGTCACTACCGACAACAACAACATTGCCATATTGCATTAAAGGGTCCCGCATATAGCAAGGTATGGAGGTCGGATGTATGTAACCATACCTATGTGTTAGAAACACACATGAGTTGTTTTCCGATGACATGTAATGAAAATTATGTGTCGATCAACTGCTACTTCACAATACTAATCACTATCGACATGTTATGCATTTGTATCCGAAAAAGTAAAAGAAAAAGAGAAAAAAAATCAACAAGCTCATACGATTAGCTAGAAGGCCCAAAGTATGAACCTTCTTCAGTATCCCACAATGGACTACTGATAAGTAGTTGATTGTTCTAATTTTAGTGTTCTACATACCTACCTTTTGAACAATACTAGCTTGTCATCCGACCCCTATAACTTGTCATCCGACTTTTCATAACTCGTCATAGTTGGGAGCATCTAAGACAATGGGGTAATGTTGTTGTTGTAGCTGGTCATTTCTGAGCATTTCCTGTTAGTGTATGTGCCCTAGGCCATGATTTGGATATTTATGTCATGCATTTATTATTAATAAAAGAGGTTTTATTATCATTATTGTTGGTTAGTATGTTACACAATTTTCATATATGTTCCTGATTCATTATTGTTATGGAGATAAAATAATTTATAATCAGTATGAGTATTGATTTGATAATCATGAGATGATTATGTGTATGGTGATACGAATCAATCTCATAGATACTTGTTAGAGAACAGTGTATTGAATAGACCCATCATGAGATTGCTACATGGATTATCGTCATAAGTAAATCTCATGATAGTCATGTTTTAATCCTTTAACTTGAGATTGTCATAGTTTCCAACATAAGGACTATTATATTTTGACATGATCAACGTTATCCGTAACTGGATAATAATAAAGGTCATGATTGAATGTGATAGAAATTATGTAGAGGATATTGATCAATTAAGATAGAATTTGTCCCTCTCTTTTGAGAGAGATATCTTTGAGCCTCTCGATTAGTGAGACTGTGAAATGCATGGCCGTGCTCAAATAAATTGATAGTGTGATCAATATCATTTGTTTTATCAGTCTACTTAGAGATCGAGTAATCATATGTTTGAACTATATAAGTATGACGATGACCATGACTTATGTTCAAACTAGATATCGTGTGACAAAAGGATTAATGCATGTACTATTATTAGGCTAGTTGGACTTTACTCGTATTAATTGGGTAGTTGTAATGCCTTGCTAGAGGCCAATTACGACTTGTTGGTTTAATAGAGATTTAATCAACTGCCAATTAATATGGGCCTATCGGGTCACACACAAGAATGCGTATGGCTGAGATTAATAATATTAATAATATTAATATTGGATATTAATTATTATTATTGTTATTATCGTTTTTTAATATTAATAATATTAATATTGGATATTAATTATTATTATTATTATTATTAATTTCGTTTTTTTATGTATATATTTATATCATCGGATAATAACAGAGAATCCATATTTGATATGGATTTTGATTGGTTTATCTAATCCTAACAGAATCCGTATCTGGTACGGATTTTGATAGCGTTAACAAATCTGATCTGCAATCGGATTTTGATATCTATATATATGTATGGAGCTTGACGTATCTCATACACCAAGCAATTAGAAAAACGAAAGAACAGAAAATGAAACCCTATAATCGTTTTTGAGAAAAACGAGTTCTTCAGCCGCGCCGTTTGAAGAGCTAGCACTCCAGGCGGAAGCGTTCATGTGGATACTGACAGAGGGTGGGTGATCGTATTCTCGCACCTGCTTCATCTGCGTAATTCGGATCTACAAAGGTAATTTTCGAGTTTCTTTCATCGAATTAAACGAACAACATGGATCCTTGGTAGGAAATCGGAGATCAAGTTTTTGTTTTCCGCTGCGCGTTTGGCAGTGATCTCGGTTGATTTCCTAACATTTCCCCTCTTCCCAAAATAAAAACACATGTTTATCATCAACACCACCCTATCATAGTTTCACCCTTTTATTATATAAAGCCCTAAAGGAACCTCTTTTTTTTGTATATTCAAATTTCAGAAGTTTTGAAGTTACCCAAAAATTAGTTAGAAGGTAAAAAAGCAGGTGAAGTAAAATTCATAGTATATATCTTCGTTCTTTTCCTAATTTGCCACTTTTTCACAACAGAGCATTTACCATCGTACATTGATGAATTGGATAACCCTCTCTCGTGAATTTCTCAAATTTTTGGATAATGTCTACACCAAAATTCAACAAATTTCAAAACAAACATCAGCTAGCTTTGCCAAGTAAGGGACTTGGGTGGTATGAACTGCAATGCAATAAACATACATAACTAGTTTTTTGAATTTTGTCACGGGAAAGATTAATTTTTACGGCCATTTTGGTTTCATCAGTGGATCATCTTCAAGATTGATTGCCTCTTAAGTCTATCATTGATTTGACACCATTTTGATACATTGAAATTCAATACAAGGTATTGTCTGAAGATTTATGATCTAAATAAGGTGAAATATAATAAGTAGCGACTAAACATCATAACAGTTAATTTTTATCAATAAAGATGCACAAATGAGATCTAAATAAGGTGAAATATAATAAGTAGCGACTAAACATCATAACAGTTAATTTTTATCAATAAAGATGCACAAATGATGGAAATAATGCATGTTGGTCTTTTACTTAAATAGGTTTCGTGCCTTGACGTGTTGTTAGCTTCTTGCTAGAACAAATGATTTAGAGGAACGAAAATAAAGTTCCATGATACCCTTCTATAGAGCCACATCATCTCCTCCTCCCTCCTCTCTCTTCTGGGGTCGGATCCCTTGACCGCCCGGAGTGGGTGGTGAGGCTAGGTGGGAGTCACCTACATCCAGTCTTACCATCTCCTGCTGCCACGTGGCAGGGGGTCCTTTGTTACCGTCTCCACTGGAGGGTCAGGAGATCCTGTCTGCTCTCTTCCCATGGAACAGTTGTTTCTGTCACTTTATTTTGTTTTTTAAAGATAATTTTGTCTGTATAACTCCTCGTACTCTATGTAAACGTGGAAACCTATTTCGCTGAAACCTTTTTTTGTCTGCATAATGTTCTATAACGTGGTCATGGCATTTAGACAATGAAGTTTTAATGAATCTTCACCAACAGCTAATGATTCAAAAGGCATGTCATTTGTGGTCTAGAATGACTTGATTTTACTTCAAGTATGAATTTCTTTTGGCCTTTCTAACTGTAAGCTTTGTGGAAGTTCCACATATTGGCGGTTGTCTACATCCTTTTTATATGCACTCAAAAACATAACAAGTACAAGGGCTCAAAGTTATAAGGAAATATATTATATTAGTTTTATAATAATAGTCACTTTAAATCCACTTAAAAACATAAGAACTACAATTGCTCAAAGTTGTGAAGACATATATTGCGTTAGCCTTACAATAAGAGTCAATCTCTTTTATATCAAATAAGTAACCATTTTATAAGTTCAATCTTTTCTTTTCCTTTTCTTCATATATATCTTTATCAGTAATAAATTTTTTAACCACATTTTTCCTTTAAATTTTTAAGTACCACAGTAACAATTTTATAGTAATCATAAGTATAAATTATTCTATCAAATTTATTTAGTCACATAATTTATGAATAGTTCCAAACATGTTTATAATATCAATCAAAATTTATACTTTACAATTATTTTTCCGAGCACCACCTTTTAGCAAGAATGTTTGCATTTAAACAAAAAAAAAAAAAAAAAGGTGAACTTTGGCACAAGGGAAGTAATCTGCAATAGCAGTAAATCAATATCTGGGACGGAAGAGTAATATAGTTTCAGTTATATGAAACCCTACAAATTACAACAACCTATATCTGTGTAGTTTTCTCCGATACAACAAAACATCTTGGACAATAATCAAATTTACCAATTGCTGCTCTTTTTTCTTCCTTTCCGCGTATATCTGCTGCCGGATTGAATCCATTTCTAGCTGATCCAAGCCACGACACATCCTTTTTCGGTTCTATAATTCTATTTAGTTCTTCATTTACTCCGGCCAAAGTGACCAGGTAATTTGTGCTTGTTATTATGCTTGGATTTTAGTACGATTTCGTCATTTATTGTTTTTAGATAATTTCATTTCTTAATCGCGAAATTGTGTGGTTGTTAATCCAAAAATCTGGTTTCTTTTGTTAATTGTGCGTCTCTTTTGGTTCTATTTGGATGTCTGTTTTCTAATTTTGAGCGTGATTTTCTTCGGTAGGGTTTTGTGATTATTTTTGTCGGAATTTCGATGGGTAAGAAAAAGGATAACGCTGGGGGAGGAAAAGGAAAGGGAAGAATTATGAGGTTGATGATGATGAGTACTTTGTCGCTACTGAGTTGTCTGAAGAGCCCTCAGTTGACGAAGAGAAAACTTCAGCTGTTAGTGGTAACAAGAAGGGTAAGAAGGGTAGTTCTAAGGGTGGAGATGGTGATGATGATCAGTTACTGGAAAGGAATGGCGAGGAAGACGAGGATGAGTCAACACTATTGCAGTTCACTGGTAAAAAGAAGGGTAAGGGGAAGAAGGGGGCGAGTGCTCGAAGTAATGTTGGGTTCAGCAGTTCAGCCTTCGGATTATTGGAGGGTAATGATGATGAGAATGATGGTTCAGGTGTGGCGCAGGACACAGATGGTGCTGTTAGTGGTGTGGAAGACGAGGTAGATAACTTGGTGGTGCTAACGGCTCAAAAAAAACGGGTAAAGGCCAAAAAAGGTGGTAAAGTTTCTTTTAGTGTTGCCGGATTTGGTGACAAGGACAGCGAAGGAGGGTCTGACTTAGTTTCCGGGGAAGTGTCTGATATAGAAGCTCCAGTGATTGCATTTTCTGGCAAGAAAAAGCCATCAAAGTCAAGTAAGAAGGGTGGTTTCAGTGCTTTTTCTGCACTTGATGAGATTGAAGATGCTGTTGATGGTGAGAATTCAGTTTCTGGACATCATTCTGACAACGAGGATGAACCTGTAATAGAATTTTCGGGCAAAAAGAAGTCATCAAAGTCAGTTAAAAAGGGGACCAGCGGTGTGGGTTTCGGGGCTTCTTCTGGTTTTGATGGCCTTGACCATGTGGAGGAGAATGACATTGATATTAGGGAGAAAGATGAAGATGCTGCACCTATTACATTCACTGGGAAGAAGAAATCTTCCAAGGTTTCAAAAAAGAATGCTACCAGCCCGTTTAGTGCTGCACTTCTTAATGAGGGAGACCACAATAATGATGTTTCTCTATCTTTGCAAGGAAGTCATGCCGCTGGGGATCACACTGGTGCTAAAGAAGAAAACTTAGTTGTTGCCTTCTCCGGGAAAAAGAAACCTTCGAAGAAGAAAGTTAGTAGCGTGTCTGGTGCAGCGTATTCCACGTTAGGTGACTCATCTTCGGTTTCTGTTGAACAAAACGATAATAGTGCGAGTGCTGGTACCACAGAAACTGATAGTTCAAAGGCTAAACCTCCATTGGCTGAAGATGCCGTAGAAGTTTCTAAAATAAGAAGAAGAAAAAGAAGGGTGGGCAGAACAGCTCAAGAAGAGGAGGATCTTGATAAGATACTTGCTGAACTTGGTGAAGGTCCTCCTGCTGTAAATCCTCCTGCTCTTCCTACAGTTCCTCCTCCAGATGAGAAGGTTCAGTTGCAGCCAGTGCTGGGAGATGGTTCAGGTCAGCTTTTTTTTGATTAAGCGTATAACTACCTGTAGGGTCACTTTAAATAAATTATTATATCCTTCATTATTGTCATTTATAATACCAACGAAGCATTTATAGTTTCTCTTTTAATCTTATCATCCAACACTGTCAGAAGAATGAACTTTCAACTTTCTATAACATTTCAACCACTGTATTGATGGTCGTCCTCTTCAATCACTAGATTGATGGTAATCAGAGGGTGTTAGGGTCCGCTTCAGATATGATTATAATCATCAATTGAATCATCTGACTTAGATCATGTTTGGATGTATTACCAATATGAATAATATAAAATGTTTAATACGGTATTCATTTTAGTCCTTATATTGCACCCGTTAATAAGTTGATTTGTTGTTACAAATATTGACACTATTTTGAGGGAGGTTTATTTCTTCCATATGATGAACAAGTATGCGATAGGAAAGGATGAGCTAAAACTTCTGTTGGAAATTTGGTTTGATTTAATAAAGACTATAATCATGTAAATTAAAGCAACCTCTGCCTTTTTCCTCAAAGAATTCAATCATGTATAAATTTTCTCAATCTGTTACAGCGAAAAGGTTAAACAACACTTGAAAGTGACGGGGTAGTA
Source organism: Eustoma russellianum (assembly GCA_036186865.1). Lineage (NCBI taxonomy): Eukaryota > Viridiplantae > Streptophyta > Magnoliopsida > Gentianales > Gentianaceae > Eustoma > Eustoma russellianum. Next base: position 421 of record AP025101.1, on the reverse strand, counting down.
CTTCTAAACTTGACTATGGGGTAGTAACTTCTAAACTTGACTATTATTCCAAATTGATTCAGTTCTGCTCAATATAGGCTTGTGATCATCAAGCTCGTCTTATCTACTGGTGCAGGTGAAAAGGAAGTGAGGAAGAAGGGCCTGTAGAGTACTTGCAGCAGCAAAGAAGAAAAGAAGAAGAAGAAAAAGAGAGAAAGGCTGTCGCAGCTGCACCAACAGCAGAATGAGAAACAAGAAGAGGTGAAGAATGAAGCAAAAGCTAAGTTAAAGGTCTCTTACCATGTTAGAAAGATGCAAGAGGCGCGAGCAAAACGTGAGGAAGCTGAAGAAAGAAAAGAAGGGAAGAAGAAGAGAAGTTAGAAAAGAAGAAGAGGAGCGGCTGAGACAGAGGAACTTGAGAGACTGGCAGAAGAAAAGAAGC
>AP025100.1:349752-367076 GCA_036186865.1 Eustoma russellianum | reverse complement strand
CTTAGATAAATTTGAATCTAAATCAATTGAATGCATCTTTGTTGGTTATTCTATAAATTCAAAAGCATATAGATGTTATGATCCTCTCACTAGACAGATCATAGAATCTATTCATGTGAAGTTTAATGAATTTGGTGAGATTGATAAATATAACGAATATGATGATGACTTTGAATTGAAACCCGTGTTGAACGAAGATGATGGTACATTTGATATGCATGACATGAATGACATACTAGAAATGCATGATCACTTAGAAATGCATGATAACATAGAAAACAATCAACCAAGATGGCATAGAGATCACCCACATAATCTCATCATAGGCGACATCACTCACGGCATGCGACCACGTAGAAGAATTACTTCAGATGAAATAAATCAATTCCATGCTATGATTTCCGAAATTGAACCTAAAAATGTGCATGATGCTTTGAGTGATTCTTCTTGGATTGATGCTATGCATGATGAGCTTAACCAATTCGTTAGAAATGATGTATGGGATTTAGTGCCACGACCACAAGATAAGACCATAATAGGCACAAAGTGGGTGTTTAGGAATAAAATGAACGAAGAAGGAAAGGTAGTTAGGAATAAAGCTAGACTTGTAGCAAAAGGCTATAATCAAGAAGAAGGAATTGACTACGATGAAGCATTTGCACCCATAGCACGTTTAGAAGCTATACGACTCTTACTTGCTATTGCTTGCATGAAAGATTTCAAATTGTATCAAATGGATGTAAAAAGTGCATTCCTAAATGGATTTATACAAGAAGAGGTATACGTGAAGCAACCACCCGGTTTTGAAGATTTGAAACATCCCGATCACGTGTACAAACTAAAGAAGGCACTTTACGGACTAAAGCAAGCACCGAGAGCATGGTATGATCGTTTTGCTACTTTCCTTTTAGAAAATGATTTTAAACGAGGTACTATAGATAGTACACTATTTTTGAAACAAGATAAATCGGATTTACTTATTATTCAAATCTACGTTGATGACATTATTTTCGGTTCTACCTCACATAGACTTGTTGAAGATTTTGAAAATTGCATGAAATCCGAATTTGAAATGTCTATGGTTGGTGAACTTAACTATTTTATTGGCTTGCAGATTAAGCAAACGAGTAAAGGCATTCACATAAGTCAAGTTAAATATATAAATGACACGATTAAAAAGTTCAATTTTGAAAATTTGAAACCATCCCCCACCCCTATGAGTGTCACCACTAAATTGGATAAGGATGAACATGGTAAAGATTTTGACAATGGTTTATATCGGTCTATGATTGGTTCTTTGCTATATTTAACTGCTAGTAGGCCTGATATCATGTTCAGTGTATGCATGTGTGCACGTTTTCAGAGTCAACCTAAGGTGTCTCACTATAAGGCGGTAAAAAAGAATATTCCGTTATATTAAGCACACGCCCACCTTAGGAATTTGGTATGATAAAGATTCCGAATTTAACTTACATGCTTATACTGATGCAGATTATGGTGGCTGTAAAATAGATAGGAAGAGCACGAGTGGCACTTGCTAATTTATAGGAAACTCACTCATTTCATGGTTTTCCAAAAAGCAAGCAAGCGTTGCTTTGTCCAATACTGAGGCTGAGTACATGGCACTTAGCCTTTGTTGCACAAAGTTGTTGTGGATAAAACAACAATTTTCGGACTTTGGAATTACCGTAAATAGAATTCCTATATACTGTGATAGTATGAGTGCTATTAATCTGTCTAAGAATCCCGTGTTACACTCTAAGGCTAAGCATATAGAAGTATGCTATCACTTTCTTTGTGATCATGTAAACAATGGTGATATCATCATAGATCATGTACGCACAGAAGCACAAGTAGCGGATATCTTTACAAAAGCCTTAAATCAAGCCACGTATGAATCTTTTCGTTCTAAATTAGGCATGATTTCAGCTGATGTGATTTGACTTGATTTGATTTGATTCTCTTTCCTTATTTACAGGCATCTTTTGATTTACTTTCCAAAATAAAGGGGGAGAGAAAGCATGATTTAAGGGGGGAGAGATACTGATTGCATAAATCAAGGGGGAGCGGTTTGAAATTTAAAAATTCAAATTTCGAATTTTATGCATGATTGAAGGGGGAGCGATAGGATTTAAGTCATGTGCATAAGTTATTTTGAAAATCATCAAAATGGGAGATTGTAGAGAAAAAAGGGTTTGAGTGATTTCAAAATATGTGATTTAAATGAGCATGACAAAAAACGTGTGCATGATATAAACATGTGCATGATATAAACGTGTGCATGATATAAACATGTACATGATATAAACGTGTGCACGACATATTGCTTATTACTTGCCTTATCTAGGTCATATATAATGTTGCCGTACTAACGAGCCATGAAGCGTTAAAGCTTACATTATATGGAAAATATTTGTTGTGTTTATACTATTTTCAGGTGCCACCATTAATGAACTAAACTAGTTCATTAAGTGAAGTACTTAGTTAATTAAACTAAGTAGTTCATTAAAGGAAGCTACATTTGGACAAGGCATAAAGGCAACAAGACTAAGAAAGGAAAGTCTTCTCCTCCCCATTTACTACATATGGAACGCCTACATATATATATATAAATATATTTTTCTGATTTTTTTAAAAGGCACATACACATGTATTCCAACGTATTTCCGACACGTTATATATTTTACGTACGTACGTTAATATCACACCATCATACTTAACTCATATTTATGAGTATATTCAGGTCTTATATCATATGATATAAGTCATGGTGATGACAAATTAAATACGACACGTTAAAAGGTTCTAAACCAAAACTTGTCGTATCGGGCGAATACCGAAACTTCGCCAACGTGTCACGTACTTGCCATAAATAGATGGCCAGCCCCTACACCTCAAAAATCATTATTAATTTCGGGCATATCATGATAATTCCAGCCATAAAATCATTCTATGTTGGCACACACAAATCACCCCACATTAAGGCCAAATTGTGGAGATTCCTATTTCAATTTTGTCACATGTTAATGGCGCCACTTTAGACCAGACAAGTGCTGAGAATTAAAGTTTATATTATATATATTATGTTTAACATAATATATATAACATGTGCAAAAATTTTGAATTTAATTAGAGAAAAATCAGGGTAATCGATAAATATCGAAAATTCGGTTTTCTACGTTCACAACACATGGAACATTTTTGGCACATCATACGACACGTATCTAAACACTTTTTACATATGTCATACATCTTAAAGTGTTCTAGAAAATTAAAATTAAGGGCTGATTGGAATATAACATGTGTGTATTATTAAATGTGCACTATTTTACAAAGTTAGCAAAAATGAAATTCAGCACATGCATATACATGTATGTATACACGCCCCTACAGCTGAGATGGAGCATATGTGGAGCCTTGTTGGTATATTGGTTGGTCAAGAATGAAGCATACAATGTTGATGACATAAAGGAAGAAGCTACACAAGGTAACAATTCAAATTTTGTCACAATTGTGACACATGCTGAAAATTCAGCATGTGTGCTAATGTATGGCCGATTTTTACCTCCATTATGAGTAATATTTTACTTCTTAATTAAGGTGGATTAATTGGAAGATAGTTTGGAAGAATTTTGAATAAGTTATGGAATTTAAGTTGTGATATTTTTCAATATTACACATGCTGAAAATTTCAGCATGTGTGAAGGTATAATGGCCGAATTTTAGGCCACATGGGTGTCAAGTTTTTATCTCATAAAAGATGAAAATATCTTCTACTAAATGGTGATTCATTTTTAAGAAATAAATCAAAGAAAACATGGAAACATTTTGAAAAGATTACTCATGTATCACATGCTGAAATTTTAGCATGCAAAGTCTCTTAATGGCCGAAATTTTCATGCCCTTTTTGTGAGAAAATTATCTTGCTAACTTTATGTGATAATCTTGTGATTTATGGCAATTATTTTATGATGATTTTGGCACATGTTTTAAGTGGTATTCTCAGATTTTCCTAGTCATCAAGTGGTGACAACATTCAACCAATCATGAAGTGACAAGTAAGCAAAGATTAAATGATCATCCAATGAGAAGGTGCCAAGTAAGCAAGACCATGTCACAATGATGCCACACATTCTCCCAAGGACTTAGAAGACAATTTTTAAGAAGGGAAAGCAACTAAGGGAGGACAGACATGTTGCATAAATGGAAAGGAGAAGAGCAAAACAAAAGACAAGAACAAGCATTGCAAATTCAAGCATCAAAAAAACGCCTAGGACTCATTTCTTCTACACTCTCTTTCTTTCTTCTTCTTAAAAGCATATTATACTTATATTCTTATTCTTGATTAGGCTTGTCATATATCACCACATACTCTATATCTTTGTAAAAGATTGATCAAGGTGTGATCAATCTTCAATCTTGCAAGGTGGTGGTGTTCGTGTGCATTGTATTGAACATATAAGGTTTGTAAAGGGTTGGAGTTGGTGTGTAACTCCATCAACCCTGAGGTAAGGTGTACTTGCGTGTGTGACTAGTGTGAACCGAGGAAGGTGTTCCTCGAAGACTGGAGTAGGTTGTTTATAACCGAACCAGTATAAAATTCTTGGTGTCATTTACTTTCAGCTCTTATATTATGTTTCTGCACTGTTTACTCTTTTTGTTTATGTTTGTAAAAATAGTAAACGATTTTCAAAAATCACGAAAATTTCCAGAAACATAGCCATACGTCTTAGGGTTAATTTGACATAAGTTTCAACCCTTTGGGATAAGTATAAGTCACGAAAACATCCAAATTTCTGAGACTAGTGCAGTCTGACTTTCAGGCTTGCAAAGGTTGAGCCTTTGAGTGTATTTGACTAACTTCCCGAAAGAAGTTTTCAAAACTGTTTCAAACTATTGAAATACAACACATAAGGGGTTAGTGGTTAAAATTTCAGAGCAATTGGAGTTAAGATCAAATAGGAATAATTTTTTCAAAACAGTCCACCGTTTCTGGCAGATTCGCGTAATCTGACCACCAACGATTGTTGAAGGGGTTAAAGGTTGAATTTAAATCTGAAATTTTTAGGAGACACTCATAAAATCTGAGGCCAAGTTCTCTCAAAATTTTAGAATTTTTGAAGACCTATAACCTAGTTTTAAAAACGTTTTAAAACTAGTCCTGAAAACAGAATTTGTTTTCAGAAGTTGAGTTGTTTGGTTTAAAACAAATTTTAAAAACCACACTTTCCGCACCAACTATTCAACCTCCCCCCCCTCTTCTAGTGGTGCCTTGCAGATCCTACATAACCTACTTCTTATGGAGGCAAATACATCACTCAACAAGGGTTTTGTAAAAATATCTGCCAATTGGTCATGTGTTGGAACAAATTCCACACTAACCAATTCTTTTTGTACACAATCATGAATAAAAATGATATCTTACTTCAATGTGCTTAGTCCGAATGTGCTGAACCGGATTTTGTGCAATATTAATAGCGGAAGTGTTATCACACAATATAGTCACTTTAGAGAAGTGAATATTATAATAGTTCAATGTGTTAGTCATCCATAACAATTGTACACAACATGAGGCAGCCGACACATATTCGGATTCCGCCATAGAGAGAGCTACACTATTTTGTTTCTTGAAGAACCAAGAAACAAGACAATCACCAAGAAATTGACAAGTCCCATATGTGCTCTTCCTATCAACAAGTGCATAATCGAAGTCACAATAGCCTCTTAAATCAAAACATGCATTCTTAGGATAAAATAACCCAAATTTCAAAGTACACCTAAGGTATCTAAGGATATATTTTACTACAACAAGATGCAATTCCCTAGGGTCACTTTGAAATATAGCACATAAGCACACTGCATGCAATATATTTGGTCTACAAGCAGACAAGTAAAGTAGACTCCCTATAATGCCACGATACAAGATTACCTCAATGTGCTTTCCTCTCTCATCCTTGTCAAGCTTCAAACTTGTGCTCATTGGAATGTTTACTTGTCTCTCTTCACAAAAGTTATATTTGTTGAGCAAGTAATTTGTGTATTTGGTTTGACATATGTACACACCTTCTTCAGTTTGCTTGATTTGAAGTCCGAGAAAGTATGTAAGTTCACCCATCATACTCATTTCGAATTCATCTTGCATCAAGCTAGAAAATTGCCCACAAAGACAATTGTTAGTAGCACCAAAAATAATATCATCCACATATACTTGTACAATCAATTGATTTTTGCTTTGTTCTTCAATGAACAAGGTGGTGTCAACTTTACCCTTGAAAATCCATTATTAAGAAGAAAAGTGTTTAACCTCTCATACCAAGCTCCAGGAGCTTGTTTAAGGCCATAGAGAGCCTTTTTGAGTTTGAAGACATGATGAGGTAAAGCATGACATTCAAATCTGGGAGGTTGTGCAACATATACTTCTTCTTGGATAACACCATATAAAAAGGCGGATCTGACATTCATTTAGTAAAGTTTAAAATCTTTATAGCAAACATATGTCAATAACATTCTAATGGAATCAAGATGAGCTACGGGTGCAAATGTCACACTAGTTAACAGCTATAGAAAAATTGGTGCTTCCTATTTTCATTTTCGTTGCTTTGGCATGACTTTTGAAGATGAATCACGAAATGGTTCGTATCAATGAATCAGAATCAGTTATTGAACTATGCTCTTTTTGTCTTTATGATGCTGTTTGTGTATATTATTATCTTCTCATTCAACTTGCTGCAGTTTGCCAGTGGTTCTATGCTTCTGAAAGATTCTTTTATGGAAAGGTTTACGTTTATTTACTGGTCTTATTTATTGGCGGAGTCTGTTGAAGTGTGTGTGATGCATCGCAGTGATCAAGAGCATTTTTGGATGCAATTGGCTGAACAAAAAGAACAAATCGAAGATTAGGAGGATTAAGTGTCACGTGAGACAATTGGAATGGAGCAAGCAGGGCGGTTAATAGGTGGGCCAGCAGTTGGTGACGGAGGTGGCTCAACTGTGAAGAAGAAGGCCAGCAGGAAGAAGAAGAAAGACGTGCGTGTAGTTTTTAAATGGATGAAATGTCTATTTTGCCCTTATGCTTAATAAACTAGGGAGACGTTAGTGAGGGATACTTTGGTCATTTCATGTACTGTTTTCTTCTTCCTTATAAGCGTTGGCATAACCGCTGATTGAACTCATTCGGTTGAATCAAGAAATCAATCAATTGAATTCCCCAATTCTTCCTCTTGTTCTCTCCATCTGTTCTCCTGCATTCTTGGAGTTTTATGTTTCCTGAATGTGCTGCTTGATGATTCTTTTTTTTTCTCGATTGAGTTTCTTGTGTAATTTCTACATTTTATTTTGATCCAAACCTTGATTGTATTGAAATTTCACATGGTATCAGAGCATAGTTAATGCATTTTGGTACATTCATAGCGTCAAACAACAATACCGCTGCATCCTCATCAGGTGCATCTCCTTCTACTCCATTTGATCCTTTGGATGATCCGTTCTATATTCATCCTAGTGACAACCCCGCCATGATACTGGTGCAACCGTTGATGGATGGAAACAATTATCATGGATGGAGTAGATCTATAAGGAGAGCGTTAGAGTCCAAGAACAAAGTAGGCTTTGTGGATGGATCAATTGAAAAGCCTATGGAGAGGACAAGGCGTTATAATTCTTGGATTAAGGCCAACAATATGGTTGCTTCTTGGTTGGTTAATTCCCTGAGCCCAAGCATAGGCCAGAGCGTGATATGGTTGGATTCTGCTGCTGAGATCTGGAATGATCTTAAATTCAGGTATGGTAATGCTGACTCCTTTAGATTATCAGACCTGCAAGAGGAATTTTATTCGATTAAACAGAATGCTAGTAGTGTAACTGAGTATTACATGAAGTTGAAAAGTGTTTGGGAGGAGTTGATGGTGTTGAGGTCTGTTCCTACGTGTATGTGTCATAGGCGCACGTGCAACCTTACTGTAGAGATCAACAAATTTGTAGAGAATGACTGTGCGATTAAGTTCTTGAAAGGTCTGAATGATGAATTCAAAGCAGTAAAATCTCAGGTGTTGTTGTCCACTCTGTTGCCAGATCTGAAAACCGCCTTTGACATGGCGTTAAAGTTAGAGAGGAAGATGAATTACTCAGGGGGCAGTGGACAATTTAATAATAATCCCTCGTCAGTAATGAATGTGAATAGTGCAGGTAGAGGTAACATATATCCTCAGAAATCTTATAATGAAGGGACACCTAACGCTTCTTGGCAGAAGCAACGTGGGAGAGGTTTTAGACGGGATGTGCCAAGGTCCCAGTCAAGTGGCTCCAGAGTGCCAGTCTGTAGTCATTGTAATATAACTGGCCATACGGTTGAAAAATGCTATAAGAAGCATGAGTATCCCCCAGGTTACAAACCTAGAAGTCAGATTAATATGGTGAGCAGTGATGGAAACAATGCATCGTTTGAAGGTGGTGTGAGCCAGGATGAGTTTGACGGGTATGAGGCAGTGAGTTCAGAAGCAAATAACTCACAGCAGCAGATGTCACAAATGGTTCCTACTTTGACACATGAGCAGTATGCTCAACTGATGGATCTATTGCAGGAGCATCATGATGTATGAAGGAAAGGAGTGTCTGATGGTGCAAATGTTGCAGGCACACGTCATGCTGCTATGTCAGCGCAGCAAGTCATACCTTCTGGTAAGTTATTAGATAATGTAATGCGTCAAAACTTAAATGTATGGATATTAGACTCTGGGGCAAGTGATCATATATGTTCTAACATTCATTTCTTTGATTCATATCAGCTTGTCAATACCATTTCAGTAAAATTACCTGATCAATCTTTAGCCAAAGTCACACATATTGGAACAATCCATGTCAATCCCAATCTTATTCTTACCAACGTTTTCTATGTGCCATCTTTTGCCTTCAATCTATTATCACTTAGCAAACTTACCCAGTCAGACTTGTTTACTTTCATTTTTTGCTCAAACGTTTGCCTGATTCAGGACCTCAGAACCAAGAGGATGATTGGTTCAGCTGAGGTAGATCAAGGCCTCTATTATCTACATGGCACACCAAGGTTCCCTCCTTCTTCTTCCATTCCCTTGGCATGTGCCACCAATCTGTCAGATAGCTTGTTATGGCATTCAAGACTTGGGCATCTGTCTAACCCAAGATTGAGAGAGATCCAGAAAATTGAGCCTCTTGTGACTGTTCCTGAATCAACACATGTCTGTACAATATGTCCTCTAGCCAAACAGAGGAGATCATCTTTTCCAATTTCTAGTTCAGTTTCTTTCAGCTTGTTTTCTCTTGTACACATGGATATTTGGGGTCCATATAAGTACTCAACCTTGTACAAACAGTACTATTTTCTTACTGTGATTGATGACTATATTAGGTATTGTTGGGTGTATCTGATGAAAACCAAAGCAGAAACAAGGTCTATTATTGAAAGTTTTTACCACTTTGCTTCAGTTCAGTTTGATACCAAAATCAAAGTTATCAGGTCTGATAATAGACCAGAATTTAAAATGAATGCCTTCTTTGCTTCCCATGGGATTGTACATCAAACTAGCTGTGTAAACACACCCCAACAGAATGGTGTTGTTGAGAGAAAACACCAACATATTTTGAATGTGGCAAGGGCACTCATATTCCAATCATGTCTGCCTTCTTCCTACAGGGGTTTTTGCGTGCAACACTCAGTATACCTTATTAATGTCACCCCTTTTTCTCTTCTTCATCACAAAACACCTCATGAACTTCTTTACAAATCATTGCCTGACTACTCCATTCTTAGAGTCTTTGGTTGTCTGGCCTTTGGCAGTAATACCCACAGTCACAAAGAAAAATTTGCAACCAGAGCACACAGAAGTGTATTCTTGGGGCTTTCATATACCACAAAAGGATACGTATTACAAGATCTCAATACTAAGGCTATATACATTTCAAGAGATGTATCATTCTTTGAATCCATATTTCCATTCTCTTCTAGCAATCAGAACGTGCCATCCCATTCTGCCTCAGAACTCCCTGCCCAACCATCTTCTCTTGTCTCAGAACCTAATAACCCCAGCCATCCTTCCTTCTGTCATACTGACACACAATCTAATCTTCAACAAAATCATGATACAGCATCTGTTGACCTTCCTCATTGCGTATCTGACCAATCACAATCACCAGCCCTCAGACCACACATACAGTTGCCACATGAGCCTGCCTCAAGCATTCATCACAATCAGCCCTTGTCTCCCGTGCCAAGTGAAACCAGTCCTAGTCATGACCCTCCAGATCTGGCTCCTCAATATGGAAGCATTACCATTGACTTGCCCATTGCCAAAGAAGATGTGCCTAGTGTGAGACCACAACGTGCCAGACAACCTCCTGCATATCTCCAAGATTATCATTGCAATTCCTTAATCTCCACACAGAATGCTAAATCTTCTACCCACACTTCACCACATTCCATTCAGAAATATATGTCATATGCATCACTAGCTCCTCAGTATAAAGCATACATCTTGAGTTTAAATGTACATACAGAACCTAACACCTATGCAGAAGCGGCTGGCTCTGCTGTCTGGCAAGCAGCCATGGCAACTGAGTTGGCAGCATTGGAAGCCAATCATACCTGGAGCTTGGTACCTCTCCCTGAAGGTAAATACCCTATTGGCTACAGGTGGGTGTATAAAGTGAAGTTGAAGTCTGATGGGACAGTGGAGAGACAAAGCAAGACTTGTGGCAAAGGGATATACGCAGCAGTATGGGATAGATTATCAAGACACGTTTTCCCTAGTTGCCAAAATGACTACGGTGAGGGTAATTCTGGCCATGGCAGCAAAGTTACAATGGCCAATTCATCAATTAGACGTTAACAATGCATTCCTCCACAGTGACCTTCATGAAGATATATACATGATACCTCCTCCAGGGCTAACTGCTACAGGATCCAAATTAGTTTGCAAGCTTCATAAATCACTTTATGGACTCAAACAAGCAAGTAGAGAATGGAAAGCAACTCTAACAAAATTTCTAGTTTCAGTTGGCTTTCAGCAGTCTAAATGTGACTACACCCTTTTCACCAAATCAGTTGGACAATCAATGTTGATTCTTCTTGTCTATGTGGATGACATCATTGTCACTTGTGACAATGAGGGGGCCATCACAGAGGTTAAGCAGGTCTTGCATAATGAATTTAATATTAAGGACCTGGGACGACTGAAATTTTTCTTAGGGATAGAAGTTGCCCAAGCAAGAGGAGGAATCCATATTAATCAAAGAAAGTACACATTAGAGCTGTTGGATCAGGCAGGGTTCATGGATGCTAAGCCCACTAAGAGACTCCAATGGAGACACATCTCAGCCTTACACATCAAGATTCATCCCCATTGGAAGACATCACTCAATACAGAAGGTTGGTAGGGAAGTTGATATATTTGACTATCACCAGACCTGATATTGCCTTTGTTGTACATCAACTTAGCCAGTTTATGGACTGTCCTACTAGCAATCACCTAAGAGTAGCGCATAGGGTGCTCAGATATTTAAAAGGAACAGTTGGGCAAGGAATTTTGTTCCCTAGAAATGGTGAGATGAAGTTAAAAGCATTTGTGGACGCAGATTGGGGAGGATGTCATGAGACAAGAAGGTCCATCACTGGGTATTGTGTTTTTCTTGGAGATGCATTGATTTCTTGGAAAGCCAAGAAACAGACCACAGTATCTAGATCATCTGCGGAGGCAGAATACAGGGCCATGGCTATGGTGGCGTGTGAGGTACAATGGCTCTTGTATCTAATGAATGATTTGCAGCTGATGGATCAAAGACATGTAGAGGTCTTTTGTGATTGTAAGAGTGCAATCTATATTGTAGAGAACCCAGTGTTTCATGAAAGGAGCAAGCACATAGAGATAGATTGCCATGTGGTTAGAGACAAGGTGCAGAATGGAACATTGAAGCTTATGCCCATACGTACTGAGATGCAACTGGCGGGTCTGTTTACTAAGGCGTTGGATTTTAGAAGATCAGCACAGTTGATTGGTGCACTTGGAGTTCAAAATTTATATGCCACAGCAAGCTCAACGGCCTGAGCTTGAGGGGGGTGTTGAAGTGTGTGTGATGCATCGCAGTGATCAAGAGCATTTTTGGATGCAATTGGCTGAACAAAAAGAACCAATCGAAGATTAGGAGGATTAAGTGTCACGTGAGACAATTGGAATGGAGTAAGCAGGGCGGTTAATAGGTGGGCCAGCAGTTGGTGACGGAGGTGGCTCAACTGTCAAGAAGGAGGCCAGCAGAAAGAAGAAGAAAGACACGCGCGTAGTTTTTAAATGGATGAAATGTCTATTTTGCCCTTATGCTAAATAAACTAGGGAGACGTTAGTGAGGGATACTTTGGTCATTTCATGTACTGTTTTCTTCTTCCTTATAAGCGTTGGCATAACCGCTGATTGAACTCATTTGGTTGAATCAAGAAATCAATCAATTGAATTCCCCAATTCTTCCTCTTGTTCTCTCCATCTGTTCTCTTGCATTCTTGGAGTTTTATGTTTCCTGAATGTGCTGCTTGATAATTCTTTTTTTTTCTCATTGAGTTTCTTGTGTAATTTCTGGATTTTATTTTGATCCAAACCTTGATTGTATTGAAATTTCACAGCTATTCTTACATTGGAAAGCACAGAACGTATATCATGGGAGGATAATTGGACAAACTTGACAGCTGATGGAAGTCCTGCTGCACAGTTTGAGCATACAATTTTGATTAGAATGACTGGTGCAGAAATTTCTATCAAATGTTGCGATACCAAGGTTAACCGTGCCAATATTTTTGGAACGGAGGAAGTACACTTATGTGGCTCTTAGTTTCAGAGTTATCATGGGGACACGTCAAAGACTTTCTTTGTGGTACTGCTAATTAGTGAGGCGGCAAAGCGACTTGTTAAGGTGCTAGTTCTGTTTATTTTCTAAAAAGAAAACAGAAGAAAAGTTTGTCCTCCTTACTTTGATATTCTTTTGCCTTGACATGACTGTTCAAACTGAAACGCAAAGTGGTTCACATGAGTCAATCAGAATTAGTTCATCACACTATGCGGCTTTCATCTTTACTATGCTGTATGTGTCTATGATCATCTTGTGATTGGGCTTCTTTTTGAAGATGTTTCACACGTTTCATTTAGACTTATGAACTTTTGAATACTTTTAGAGAACTCAAGTGTTGATCGCTGCAGAAGTGATTATCCTATCAAAAAAAAGTGTTTGGCAACTTACTTGCAGGACTCGAGAATTGGAATGTGGTACATTTTGATATCTGTTTAACTTGAAATAGGTATATCATGCTTTTATTGTTTGTAACTTAAATTTCATATAGACATTGACATGTTCAAGTACATGGTCAACAACATGATCAACATGGTATTTAATCAAATCCAGGAAAAACAAAAGATGTGTATGTGTACCTATATCCGTAGTAGTATGTGTATCAACAATAAAATATTTTCTAACGAAACATCAGATTTTATGGATTTAGCAAGCTAATCTGTAACTGCAATAGATTCCCTTAAAAATGGGCCTTTGCAACAATCGTATAACAGTCAAATGTTTTGGTTGGATATTGTAAATATGATCATCTGTAATACTTCTGTAACCAAGTGTAAGTGCATCACATCATCAACCAACATGTAACTACAAACGAAGATTAATGCTCGGGATGGTACATTGCAGTAGAATGGCAACCGTTCGAACTTCGGCCACGTGTAATTTGGATGTTTTACTGCTGTCTGATTCAGTACTGACCAAAGGCTACAATATCCACCGTCTAATTGGACAACAAGTTACAGGTCTAGTTAAAAATGGACATCTTTTATGGGATCCATTGAAAAATGATTATCATTTAAGAGACTGCTGAACTCTCATATATCGGTCTATTGAGGGCATCATATGTAGTATCTATTGAAAAAGTCTTATCAATTAGGAAGTCGTTGGGCTTCTGATTTGCTCCTTTATCAATGTATTGATGTTGGAACAGGCGGAAGTTTCCTAAGACCAAGGATTTGACTTTTTCTATTATAAACAAAGATTAATTATTAATGAATGGTGCGGGTTCAAGTCCTCCCCACGGGCCCAAGTGATTCTCATTCCTCATGCCTACCATAAACGAATCCCACACACTTATATCGTTGAAAATCTCAAGGATTATCTGTATACTAGTCTTTGGGAGCAAGAAAATAAAGAATAAAATAATTCCCAACTGTAAAATTGTTTTGTTTGACGTTCAAGTTCTTTGAGTTTCAACATCAATTTAAAGACAGTATAAAACCCCCGGGGGAGGGGAGTGGTGTGACATGTGTGAGGGCAAAAGATGGGAATGGCCTTCAGGGCATAGTCCAATTGGTACTTGGATTGAGGATTGCCAACAAGAGGTCATGAGTTCGAATCCAGGGACGCGCTCTGCTGCCAGGCCAAATGTTTGGTTTGTGGGGGGCACCTTGAGTGGATAACTGTGTAAGATCTCACCCAATCTAGGAAGCCGCTGGACTCCTGATTTACATCATCCACACCGCTCCTTGAAACTGAGGCAGTGATGACCCTTTAGGTTGGGGTTCAACCTTTTGCCAACAATAAAAAGATGGGGATGGAGCAAATCAAAAGCTAGACTTCTGAATTCTGACTCTAGCTTTTAATTTGGTGCAACATTATGGCTGACTCTGAACTTTGAGGTTATTTATTGCAACATTATGGACCAGCAGCTGATATCTTACAGGGAGACCAATATTTTTTTACTAGAGTTTTCCTTGCTTTACATAAGCTTAGCTATTTATTGGACAAAGTACTACCTGCAAATTTATTATGTACGGAGCAAGTTCAGAAGTAGCCGATTTGGAGATCCATCGATTTGTGCCTCTGTGTGTCCCCCCCCCCCCCCCCCCTTGGTGGCCTAATTGTATGATAATGTTTATACTATCCTCTGCAACATTTTGTTAAGCAATTGTTCTTTAATGTTACAACAACAATCATACCTAGTATATCCCAACGCCAGCAAAAACAATCGCTAGGGTCTGGAGGGGGTAAGAGACAGACAAACAATACCTCCATCCCTAGGAATAGAGAGTTTGCTTCCAGTGAGACCCTCGGCTCTATATATACCTGTATAGATAGCACAATAATAAGAATATGCACTAGTGAAGGGATTTTATTAAACATAAATAGAAAGCTTTCGATACGAAAAAAATCATAACAGTGGATATGCACAAATAATTGAAAAACAAAGACCAACGTAAAATGCAAGTCAACCTAAAGTGTAGAGAGTATCTAATCCTCTAAGTATGCTCTAAGGTGCTCCTATATCCTGCCTACACCTCGTTAACCTTAATCCTCTGCCTCCTTGAACTCCTATCCTGGACCATATTCTTAGAGAGTTGCAACTCTAGTAAGTCATGCATAATCTGCTCATCCCAAGTCAGTTTGGGCCAACCTTTACTTCTCTTCCCCTCCATTGTGAGGCTTTCAACTGCTCTGACTGATGCTGTTGTCTGTCTCCTCTTGACATACCCAAGCCATCTCAGCCTCCCCTGTCTTATCTTATCTGCTATACTAGTCACCCCTAACTTTTCACTTTATACCTCATTTCTTATCATGTCTAGCCTTGTATGTCACATATCCACCTCAGCATCTTCATCTCTGCTGAATTTTCTCCAAGTCGAACTGTCATTCCTTAAGCATATCCCTGATGTAATGATATCTGATGCCCATATGCTTAGATCTTGCGTGATAAGCAGAGTTTCTGGCCAAGTGAATTGCACTCTGACTGTCACTGAATAGCTTACAACTGATCTAAGGGTGCCACAACTCATTTAGTAAACTCTTCAACCACACTAGTTCCGTGGTAGCTTCAATTGCTGCCACGTACTAAGCTTCAGTTGTTGGCAGTGCTACAATCTTCTGCAATCTTGATACCTAGGTGATTGCAGCAATGCCGAGCTTGAAAACATATCCAGTAGTACTCTTGCGTTCGTCAAAACGTCTTCATCCATATCAGAGTCTACAAAGCTGAGTAGGTTCAGGTCATCATTGCCAAACTGCAGTGTCAAGTCTTGCGTTCCAACTAAGTACATTAGTATCCACTTCACTGCAGCCCAATGATCAGGACCTGGATTAGACATGCTGCTCACAACTCCCACTGCATGGGAAATGTCTGGTCGGGTGCACACCATGGCATACATCAAGCTTCCCACGGCTGAGGCGTAGGGTACCTTCTTCATCCGTTCAAGCTTATCCTTCGTTTTAGGACGTTGCTTCCTAGATAAATTTTTGAAATGCCCTGTCAGAGGTGTTGACACCGGTTTTGCATTCTCCACATTGAATCTTTTTAGTACCTTAGAGATATAGTCTCTTTTGCTCAACCTCAGTACTTGATTCTTTCTGTCTCTTTCCATACTGAGTCCCAGTATTTTCTTTGCCAGACCGAGGTCCTTCATGGAGAATTTCTTGGCTAATTGTTCCTTCAGCTTCTTGATTTCATCAGTGCTTCCTCCTGCTATTAACATGTCATCTACATGGAGTAGCAGGATAATATACAAACCTTCAAACCTTTGAAGTAACAGCAGTGATCACCATGACAGCGCTTGTAGCCGACCTCTGGCATAAAGTTGTAAAACTTCTTACACCACTGCCTCAGAGCTTGTTTCAGCCCATCTAAGCTTTTCTGCAGTTTACAGACCAGATCTTCCTTGCCAGGTACTTCATAGTCCTACGGTTGCATTATGTGGATATCTTCTTCCAGGTCTCCGTGTAGAAAAGATGTTTTGGCATCAGCTGCTCTAAGTGCAGATCTTCGGCAGTTGCGATACTTAGAACGGTTCCGATAGTTGAGAGCTTGACCACAGGTGAAAAAATCTCAGTGAAGTCAACCCCGGCCTTCTATTGAAACCCTTTCACAACAAGCATTGTCTTGTACCTCTGAGAACCATCAGCCTCGTGTTTCAACCTGTAAACCCATTTTGTTCTGAATTGACTTCTTTCCTGGTGGCTTTTCCACAAGATCCCAGGTGAAGTTGTTATGCATAGAGTTCATCTCATCGTCCATAGCTTCCCTCCAGCTTTCACTTTTGTTAGAGCTCAGAGCTTCCTCATAGCAGTTCGGTTCATCACTGTCAGATAGAAGCAAGTAATAAAGTGATGGTGAGAACCTGGTGGGGGCAGTAACTGTCCTTCTCTCTCTTCTAACAGCAATGGGTGGTATGACTTGCTCCTCTGGAATTTTGACTTCTGCAGCAGGTATCTCAGCAGTCTGTTCCACAGGTTGTTTAGCTCGGCTTGATCAATGTCTCTGTTCTCAAAATACT